>JAWNLC010000587.1:0-12678 GCA_035041535.1 Drosophila cognata
GGACAGCCCTGGATGGAATTAAAGTACCATCGTACATGGCAAGTATCATATCCAACTACCTGTCAGACCGGGTGTTGGAATATGATAGTGAAGACGGACCAAGGAGCTATGAGGTCACTGCAGGAATGCCACAGGGCTCCGTTCTGGGCCCTCTGCTGTGGAACTTAATGTACGATGAGGTACTTAGGCTCCAACTACCACAGGGCTGTACCCTCATTGGCTTCGCGGACGACCTGGCACTAGTTGTAGTAGCCAAGGAGTGCAAGGAGGTGAACGCGGCAACGAAGCGAACGCGGCAATAAAAATTGTGGCAAGATGGATGAAAGATGCGACCTTGGAACTTGGAAAATGCAGCACTGGTCCTGGCAGGAAAGGTGCCAGTCGACCTAGCGAACGAGATGAAGGAGATCCGCACTAGAAGGATAGTTGCTCCGGACGCTATGAATACCATCCGAAGATCAGCAAGAGAAGCGACGAGGGACACCAGGCAGAGGAGATAGACCGCGGCGAGGAAAGAAAAGGAACATAGAGGAATGGATCGGGAGAAGTGCAGGTGAGTTGGACTACCATGTAACGGAGTTAATTTCAGGGCAGGGCGGCTACAGGAGCTACCTGCACAGGTTCAGGCACGAGGACACCCCGCAGTGCCCGACATGTCCGGTCGCCATCGAGGATCCGGAACATTTATGAGCGGCGAGTGACGGAGAGTGCCTAGTTAGGTAACCCACCCCGGTGAAGTAATACTTTGCGGTGATACCGCCGGGTGTGGGTGTGTGTGGGGGTGAGTTTAGTACGCATGCAGGGCCCTTGTATCTTCAGGAGATTCTCACCTCCATGGCGTAAACAAAAAAAAAAAAACACACGCACATTCTAGATCACTTGATGCTGTTAACACACATATTCGACTGATGTGATTTTATTGTCATCAGCATTTTATCATCATTGAATTTAATGTACTCCGCAAAGAGTTTTAAATTAATTTTGCATGCGGTGTGCGTAGTTAGCACATTCTTTGTTAGTGGGAGTATTTCTTGAGCTGCGTCACTCAGAAATTCTTCTGGTTCCACTTAGTTTTTGGTCTTATTCTCATAAGAAAATATAGTATTTCGGTTTTTAAACCCACTCGAAATCATTTTAATCTGGGTATTCACAGGTGTAAACACTAGCATCTTATGCGAATTGGATGGAAGATAGGCGCTCCACTTTGACGATGCTATTTGTTTATTGCATGCGGTGCAAACCTTGGTCTGAGTTGATGATGAAGGCCTAGTAGAGTTGATGTTGTTGGTGAAGGTGGTGGGGGTGAAGTTATCATTGGTGATGGTGATGGGATTGATGGTGGAGTCGGCATTGTTGTTGAAGTTGGTGTTATTGGTTGATGGGGTGGTGTTGTGGTTGATGTTGATGCTGCTGGAGTTGGCAATGGTGGTGGTGGGGGTGATGTTGATAATGAAGATGTTGCTGCTGGAGTTGGTGAAGGTGGTGGGGTGATGTTGTAGTTGGTCTTGGTGATGGGGTTGATGGCGAAGTCGGTGAAGGTGGTGGGGGTGAAGTTATCATTGGTGATAGTGATGGGATTGATGGTAGAGTGGGTGTTGTTGTTGAAGGTATTTAATCCATTATCATTAACCATATATGTATAAATAATACACTCGCGAGCGTGAGTTGTAAATTCAGACTAGTTTGCTCTGACGAGCAAGACCTTATTTTATTGTAAAATCTTAAAACTAAATACATCTGGTTTCTTATCTTACGCAGTCGCTTGTAAGACGACCACAGTGTAACTTCATTCCTCGCTATCTTTTGGGAAATTCTACGAATAGATTAGGCCTCAGGGATCTAACCATGAGTGTGCTGCATGAGCCCGCTATCTTAGGGACATTCTAAGAATAGCGTGACCCTAGAGTGTGCTGCATGAACGCATGTTCGTACTTAAACATTCTCCGGGGGGTCAGTAAATCTAATATAAATTAACTCTCTATTTTGTACATATCTTATTCTTATGTAAACTACAAGACCTATAATCACCACCGTCACTAATATCAATGAGACGTGTCCACTTGCAGTGAAAAAATTCAAGTCACCCAAGTGAACTTTGTGGTCGTTGAGATATTGAATTTTTCATGCAGTTTCTTAAGTTCCTTGGTATTGTTGATTGTAAGCGAGCCAATTGGTGTCATCTTGAAGGGCGTTTCATCATTTGCTTGCTTTATGAAGTGTGTCGAGTAGTTAACTTTAAATGATGTGTGAAGACTCTGAGGGGCCTGTAGAGTTACTCCTTTAAGTCTTAGAGAACATCTTTCAGTGAGGTCCAGGATGCCAACCTTCGGTAGTCGTACTAGTTGATGATGCGAATCACTGCATTGGATCTGACCCGAAGTATTCTCAAACGTTTTGAACAATCAGCGATTGTGGGCACCCAGTTTTATCCAAAAGGATTGCTCCTTATATTCATCCATTGAGCACAACATTTTTGAGTGAGGCCTCATTGGAGAAGAAGTTCTCTTCTGCATCTTTCCATGCCCAGTTTCCTTGGCAGACTTTTGTTTCCTCGTTTTCCCAACGGCACTTGTTCAGGTCAGGGTCAGACATTAAATGAAACGTGTTTGACGCATTATTGTAGATCATATAATTCGCTGCTACCGCTGGAATCATTTTTTGATTATTGCCGATGATACAATGGAATCTTAGCCTTAATTATGATCATCTCATCCTTGAATATTCCGTGCGCCGCCAGAAGTTTGTAGGCTGCCTGTATTTTATGCCCAGCCGTTTTTCCAGGTAATACATGGTTGCGTGGCATTAAGTTCTGTACTTTGTTAATCTCCTTCATCATTTGAGATGGCCTGATTACTATAGGATTCAATCTTCCCTGATTTAAATCCATGAACAAATCAATTATTTTTCCTTGAATTGATTCCGCTTCGTCGGTCCAATTCTTCAGTTGGAGAATGAGTAGCAAGAACTTAATTGCCTCCCGGTTTATTAGATATTGGACTTTGATTGATTGATTCAGTGATATCATTCAATCTCATAGTCATATTATTACAGTTTTCGTTGACTTTTTCTGTCGTTGTTTTCACTAAGTTGACTGTTGCGTTGATAACTGAAGTCTGATTCTCCATATAGCTTTTTAAGTTTTCTTGGATCGTTTTTAAGGTCTTCATGTTAACCATTGATATAACTTTTGATGAAATATCAAACCATCCGCACAGGGCATACAAAGATAGTCTCACAAAATCGCTTCTTTCTTTGATACGAAGGTTCCATTATAAGATTATTATTTTCTTCTATTGCGTCCAATTGTCGTCCAAATCTCGCTGTCATTGATAGGCACTGTGTTCAAATTCCATCAACTTGGGACATAATCCTTTAGCTTTTTCCAGTATTGCGGAGCTGCCGTGATACCTCCAAATAGGCTTGTAAATTGAAGTAGAATAGGAAGTCCCAGCTTGATGATGTTACTTCCACTTTTCCAATCTTTTCAAGAAATATTGCTGATTCGTTTTCTAGCTCCCTTATATGTTTTTTGAGCTATTTTGATTCCAGTTGTCAGGTGGAACATCATTAGTAAGCTTAAAATGGTTGCTGCAGTCATGTTACTCCGTGTGCTTCTTCGTAGAGTCTTTTACTCTTCCTCTTGTGTTGGTAACGGACAAACTATATTAATTGACCATTTTATCTCGCCGTTACTTGTTTTAATTATGACAACTCTGGCTTTATTGTCTTCTCCTTTGGCGGTTTTTATGATTTTTCCCATTGGCCATTTTCCTGGATGTATATTTTCCTGTTTGATCAGTACCACTTGACCCTCCTTAAGGTTTTGTTTGTCGCTTTGCCATTTTGTTCTTTTTTGCAGCGACACCAAGTAGTCTTCTTTCCATTTTTTTCAAAATTCTGCAGTCATTTGCTGAATGTATCTCCATCTGTCTAGCGATCCTATCTGCCCATGCACGTCCATATTTTCTGGTGCGCTTATAAGTGGCCTGCCCACTAGGAAATGTCCAGCGGTGAGTACATCGTCCGTCTCGTTCTCATTTCCCATTGAGATCAAAGGCCGTGAGTTCAGCACTGCCTCTATACGACATAACAGCGTAGAGAACAACTCATTGGTGCAGCTATTGTTTCCAAGTATACGCTTTAAATGGCATTTCATGCATTTCACGCCAGCTTCCCACAATACACCCATGTGGGGGCTACCCGGGGGAATAAAATGCCAGGTTATGACATTTTTTGGCAAAATTGGTGCTACTTCTGTATTGCTCAAAATAGCAGCTTCTAAATCAACATTTAGTTTTCTTGCTGCTCCAACGAAATTTGTTCCATTATCGGAGTACAGGTGTTAACTTTTGCCCCGTCGTGCAAAAAATCGATTTAGAGTTTCCAGCTGTGTTTGCGCATCGCCCAAATCGCGACGCAACTTGGCGATCTACACGATTGCGATCCTCCATGGAGCTGAGTTTGCGTTCCAATTCATGCTTTTCGCGCACCAACCCTGTGCGCTCCTCATGCTCCGTTTCCAGCTGACATTCGAGCGCCTCGATCTTCTTGTAGCTATTGCCGCGCAATAACTTGATTTCCTCGTCGAGCAGCTTCAGTGTCATCTCCATACGCAGCTTGGCCTGCTCCAATAGCTGTATTTGGCCAGACTTTTCATCCAGCTTCTCCTCCTTAGTTTGCGGTTGCTCCATGTAGTCTTCGTCGTTGCTGAACTTTATGGCACGCAGTTCTTCCAGTAGGTGCATCTGCCGATCTTTCTCCTGTTGTCGCAGCTGGTACTTTTCGCGCAACAACCCTTTGCACTTCTCCATTTGAGGTAGTCTTGCTACTGCTTGCTTACGAGAGTCTCCCAATTCAATGGTGCTATGATGTAGTTGTTGGTAATAATTTTCACAATGCAGATTTTCATTAGTTACATCAGTGTCTTCTTTTTCTAGTTCCCAAAAGCGCTCCAGATCATCAATGTTTACAGTTGTGGTCGCTGTTATGATTTTCTTTGGCGGTGCATGGGCAAAGCTCTCCATTAATAGCGCTCCATTAATAGTTCTGACTTGACCCATCATTATTAAGGGAACTAAGTCCACACCAATGACCATGTCTAAAGTTTGGATCAGCTAAAGTGCAATTTTTCCAGTCTGTATAATAATATCAATCATATATCCATATCAATCCTCTTGCTGGGGAGTGCTCCGTTGTTTTCGCCTTGAAACTACTTGAAAATCGAGGTTTTATTTCAAGTGTCACACTGTGTTTTGCCAGTTCCACGCCGTTTGAAACTATTCCTTGTATTTCCACTTTCTCCTTGTTTTCTTCAGCCTTAGAAGCTGCGCTGCTTCTTCTGATATCGGGGTGCGCTGCGATCCTCCATCCATCAATGCTCGAAGTTGCTCGTAGTTTCCATTGGCACTTCTTATGTTGACAACAGCAGTGACCAACTGTGTTTCCTTTATTGTCCTTTATTTTGTTTAAGCCAGTTCACACTCTCCTTTTTTGTTTCTTCATGTAACAAGGTATTGTGGTGCTTGTTACATTGCTGGCATCTCCAGTCCTTCCTGCATTCTGTCATAGCATGAGTCCCCAAGCAACGGAAGCATAAATGTTGCATTTTTACAAACTCCTTTCGTTTGTTTAAATTTGCTGCTTTAAATATTTGACATCTGTTTATGTCGTGCCCGCTTATCGCACAAAATCGGCAGGTTCTATGTTGACGGCGCGTTTTCTCTTTAACCACGTTTTTCTGTACTGAATCCACCGCATGGTATAGCTGATTGACGAACTCTTGTACGTCCTCCAGAGATTATATCTCTCTGTTTTTCGTTTTAACATGTTGCTCGTACTGCTGCAGAGCCTCTGTCGAAAATCGTCGAAGAAGGATTTGGGCGAAGATAACATCTGCGGAATTGCCAATTTTCGATTTTTCCTTTATGATATAGATACTTTCCGTTGCTACATCTAGGAATTTGCGGATCCTTTCCTCTGAATCACATCCAATAACGTGTTCAGCCGGTCAGCGAAAATCTTTCTATTATTTTCGTAGCGCTTACACATCAGATTCCATGCCTTTTGGTAGTTCGCTGCTGAGCCAATCAGTAAATGGCTTACCATTGTGGATGCTTCTCCTTTCAGGCTTTATTGTGTCGCTGATGTCTTCTCGATTATGTATTATTTCGGCGAATAGGCCAAAAAAGTTTGGCCATTCCTTGGCATTACCATTAAAATGAGGTATGTCAATCTTTGGAGCTTCTTGCCTGGAATACTCTTGTGTTGAAGTAGATGGTAAATCCGACAATTCTATATCGATGTCCTCTTTCAAGCATTCCGCATTGAACATTAGCTCATCAATGTCATCTGAACATGTCCATGATTTGTCTTCCATTTCCAACGTCTTTATAATTTTTCTATCGTCCTCATACGGACGTCCAGCATATACATACTTAATTTTTTGCAGCTCCTTTCTTGCTTGGATTAGCCAACCATTTTTGGGCGATTTCCATTTCTTCCCGTAGACCGGCTAGGCGCATCTCTAATTTATCAAAAATAGGGTATTTTGGCCTCGCCGAACGATCCGTTTGAAGAGCCTCCTCGTTGGATGACGTCAACATTTCCTCCTCCATAGCTTTCTTCGATGTTGAGGGTTCCCTTGTAGTTAAAAACATCTTCTCCTTGGGTTTCACTTGCGTCTCCTCACTTTTGTATAATGTGACTTCAGCTATAGTTGACTCGAATATTGTCTTATTGAAATATTCGTGGTCGATCCATCCGATCTTCACTAGATTCGAGTTATTTACCCGAAACTCGGCCAAAATCTTCTCGAACGAGGTCGTGCTTTCACTTTGGTTGATCAGTTTTTGCACTTGCTCTCTGAGTTTGGCTTGAGTCTTCAGGAGTTCGATTTGTTTGTCCGACACTTTCACTTTCACTTTTTTCAGTGGTTTTTTTAAACAAAAAAACGCTCAAAATATTTTTAGATTCGACGAATAAATTCGAAATCTAAACGCGGCGCGAAATTCAATTTATACAGATTACGTATAGTGTAAAACTGTATTTCCAGATTCGACTCTTAGTTTCGATCTCTGGACACGGTTTCGGAGGTCCAAAATGTATAAATAATATACACTCGCGAGCTTGAGTTGTAAATTCAGACTGGTTTGCCCTGACGAGCAAGACCTTATTTTATTGTAAAATCTTATAACTAAATACATCTGGTTTCTTATCTAACGCAGTCGCTTGTAAGACGACCACAGTGTACCTTCATCCCTCGCCATCTTTTGCGAAATTCTACGAATAGATTAGGCCTCAGGGACCTAACCTTGAGTGTGCTGCATGAGCCCGCTATCTGAGGGACATTCTAAGAATAGCGTGACCCGGCCTCAGGTACCTAACCCAGAGTGTGCTGCATGAGCCCGCTAGCTGATACCCAGAGCAACAGATGTTTATGCTTGAACAATATAGGTTAAATGATTAAAATAGTTGGGGTTCTCCGGGCAACATATTTGATGCCCCCGAAAGAGTTGGCACAGTTGATCTTATTAGCAGACATATTCATTTTTATTTTTTTAAGCACTTTGTTAACACAATACGAAATTTTTTTAATTTTGCTTTTACACTTTGATAGCACAACATTGATGATTGAAGAGTCCGAAAACTACTAATGTTTTATAATCTATAATCTTAAGTATGAAGCCTGCAGGCTATTATTTCAAATTACATTACATTACATTTTTCTAAAAAAGGTCACACATCTGTCACCCCCCCCCCCCCCCCCCCCACACACAAAAAGTAATAAAATAAGTGCTATAAATAGGTAATTCAAATTCAAGAGCTGTAAAAAGAAAAGATTTATGACTTCCTGTCATAGAAACCCCACTTCCCTACTACTTACGTCGATCAGTCCACGAGCTAGCTGCTCGCTAACGAAGCTACTCGTGGCCTCTGTATCGATCGTAGCCTTGTACTGGCAATCGTATCCCCCTGGTATCCCACGTACAGCAGGCTGCCGGTTAGCATCTTGGGGCTGTCCTGTTCGGCTTCCGCTCGCCCCTTGGTGGCGGACGCCGGTGATCGTTTCCCGACTCCGATACGTCCGCATATCCAACAATAGTCCGGTCTAGGATTTGTGCACTCTATCGCACGGTGTCCGTCCTGGCCGTAACATCTGCAGGCCATCGCTGGATTATTTATATGTGAGTGTACGTTGTCGCTTCTTGTCCTCGGCGCTGGTCTGGGTCTCGTGTCGACTTCGGCTCTCCCGTGGTACGCTTGGGTGTACGTTCCTCCACTATCCGCAATTGCCATGAATCGTGGCCTGTTTTGCCTTTTCCGTCAAAGCGGCGAGCAAAAGTTCATCGCTTCTCTTGCAACTTTTCCTATTTCTTTCGCCGGTGAAATTCTGCCATGCATAACTGCCAATTCCAGAATTCGCGTGCTGTGTGGTAGTCTGGATTCGTGAATGTCCACCCACTTTCCAAATTGTCGACGTATCATATCCATTGTGCCACTCAGCTCCACTTGGAATTCTACTCCATATCTCAAAACTTCCTCCTTTTTGATGTTGTATACTCACGCACGAACCATTTTGTTTTTATATATATAACGCGTGTGTTAATTATCGCAACCATTAAAGTTGACTGACTTCTCGGACTGCTTCCCTTGTAGATTCCGCACTCTCACCGTTTCGTAGCTTTCGTATTTGCTGACTGACTCCCTCTCGTGGGCTGCGACCCCCTTTTTGTAGGCCTGGTCGCTGGGGTGGCGTGATCTTTGGAAGTTTTTCCAAGGCCTTTTTGCGATCGCTGCACTCTATGGAAATAGAGCAGCACCCTGAGGTCGCTGTACTCTATGAAATTAGGTCAGCGGTTACTTGAAAAACTGTCGCATAGCGTATTTAGCATTATGTCGAACTTTTTGCGATCGCTGCACTTCATGAAATTATGTAAGCGGTTGCGCCCACGCTGAGGTTGCTGCCCTCTAGTGGAAATACCGCTGACGGATGCTAGTGGTGGTGTATGTTGTCCGTTTAAGTCTTCTTGTAGTGGATGCTGACGTAGCCACATGCGCTTCCGGGTGTGATCGCTTGTGCAGTCGAGTTCGTCATCGACGAATTATGTTGACGCGACGCAAGATCCAATTGTCGTCGTTGCAGTTACTGTGAGGGGCGCATATAGCATAAATGTATTTTTATGCGCATTTATTTGCCACAGCTATATGGTTCCTCACAGTCTTCAGTCGTGATTTTCTCGACGCTGCCAGTAAATGCATACTATCCAACTATTTCCAACCCAAATTATTAAAAGTTTACTATCTTTATCATCCAGTTTTGGTTAGCAAATATTGCCCAAATTGTCTAGCCCACGATCACTCCGAGCACTCATATCGCAAAAGCGAAACGTTTACGGGCTATGACTGAGACCACAACTAACGCAAGTCCAATCAATTAGCGCTTGACCGACATCGACATGTCCTTCATATAACTTTAGAAATAGGAAAATGTCAGGTCTCCTTCCAATGATGTCCAGTAAGTCGAATAAGCTCTAGTTTCGAAAACGCTCTTGCACTTCAGGTGATGCGTATCGGAAACCGCTGAATATATAAGGTTTGTTAATAGATCTTCGAATGCCTGGTCCTGGGAGCCGATGTATAACAGCAGATCATCCTGCCTGGACTCATGCCCGCTCGGGACGACATCCCGTGACACTCCCGTGCAGCCAGCAACTCTCTTAGTAATATCCACCACCCTCTAGCAAACAAAATGATATTTGAATATTTGAATTATAAAGTGAAAGCGGAAACAAGTTTTTTACTTTTGTGTGACCAAAGAGATCGCTAATCAACGCAAATCATATCCCGAAATACATCTGAACGAATACGTCTGCTCCAAAACAAACCACTTTTACTTTTTCGAAGTATAAAAATAATGCGAGTGGGGCAGTGTTATTGTGGTCGAGTGAGTAAAACAATTAAGGAGTAATGCCGGAAATTGTGATGCATGCTGGGATAGGCGCACAGTTTAATTGACAATAAAGAACAGAAAACAAGTGTCTATTGCTACTGCCTGAAAAACTGGGAATCCAACTACATTATGTCTGGAATATGCAGTGAGCGATAGCTCAAATAAAGCAGTGTCACAGAAAAAACATAATTGCCTGCCATAAACTAATTATTCATTATTTTTCAAAAATTCCAAATACCGATGGTAGGTACATGTATTAACCACCAATATGAATAGATGACCCTCATAAACTGAGGTTTCCCCACCTGCTAGGTAGGATTATGTAAAAATGTAGCCTATTTTTAGGTGACAGCTTATTTGGATCAGGTACATTGTGGACACCTGGGAGCCATAGAACCCGGATTTTTTACCTAAAGTTGAGTATTTTCGGAATAAATAGATCAAAAAGCCCACAAGGACTATGGACAAACGGACTACCATTGAACAACGGAAACTCATCCTGGCACACCTCAAGAACTGATATTCACATCGCCAAATCGCTGAAATGGTCAATCTGAGCAACTTAACCATGTATAACATCATTCGGCGCTTCGTTGACGCAAATTGGATTGAGGGCAAGGGCATAATGGCACCAAACCCGCTTTTCACCGAAGAGGAGGATCGGAGGATCATCAGGAAAATAAGGGCAAATCCCAAGCTATCGACTCCAAAAATGACTCAACAGGTGCAGAATAAAATGGGGAAAAGTGCTGTGTGGAAACTGTACTCCAGATCCTGCGCAAACATGACTTAAATGCCCGAGCACCACGGAAAAAGTCCTTTATAAGCGCACCAAATAAAGGGACTAGGATGACGGTCGCCAAAACCCACTTGGACAAGGATCTGGAGTTTTGGAACACAGTCATATTTGGAGATGAGTTCAAATTCATAATTTTTGGCTCGGACGGAAGGAATTATGTGTCCAAGTGGGTTTTGGCGACCGTCATCCTAGACTTATGGCAGGCAATTACATTTTTTTTTTAACACTGCTTTATTTGAGCTGTTTCTCACTGTATGTAAGAGTAATTGTAAATCGGCTGAATACTTGTTTAATTTATAAATTGATCTGAAAATTATTAAATCTGTAAAAGCAGGCACACTCCAGCCATTGTCCACTTGCTATCCCGTTCCTTGCTTTTTAAATTAAAAGTCCAAACGAAAGTCGGTCCACGCAACCTGTAAATAATAGAAAGCACAAATTATGAAAAATTTATTTATTTTTCTTCTGATAGTTTGAATAAATATTAATTAAATTCGGCACCCCGAAAATTACATACTCCTGGGTATTTACAAATTGCACATATATTTTATAACAATGTAACCAGACCCATTAAATACGTTTCAACTGCTGTCAACTGTCGTCTACCTTTTAAATTTAAACACCTGCATCCCAAAAAAGTTTCTTCCCTTATCTCGAAATATAGTACCAAGCTCATGAATTGGCAAGTTCAATCATTTAAAAATAATTTTCGAACTAAAATTGTCATGTTTGGAGGAAATTGCCTGTGTCCTTACAAGTAAGGAGTAAAACACATTAAAAGTCATTAGTAGGGAACTGGTTTTCTATGTCAGGAAGTGGTTTGAACTCTTGTTTTCCCACATCATAATTATAGTATTATTGGCGTAAACTGTTGTTAAGGAGGTGCTTCGCATGTAAGTTTGACACGTGGTGGTACCTTCTTTGTGTGTGTTTTCAGTTTTCTCCCTTTTTTACTGTGCGCTCTGTTTGAAAGACCCTCCTTAAGATGATTTCTTACAGACTTCATACCTAGATTGCCTTGTGATTTGAATTCCTCTAGGCTTCATACCTAGTTTTATTTTATTGTTTGTTAACCTTTTCATAATATAATTTATTTTTTATTTTTATTTATTAATTTTAATGAAAAATGTACATATTATTAATATCAGTTTAGGTTGGTTATGTTCACAGCCGCCATTTTTCTGTGGTGCAGTTACTAATATAATTATAATTAATTATTCTTTGTCGGCACGCCATATACATACATTGAAACGGACCGTTTAGCTTATGCCGGGCTAAAACTCAGTCGAGCTGTGAGTCCGTGCAACAAATTTATATTTGATTGCGTTTGCGTTAATTGATAATATGTGGCTTTTATTATATATTTAACAATGGTTTCTTTATTATGTTTCTTTGCTTGCACAGATTTATTTATGCACTGCGGGGTAACGGCGTTCCACTGAAGCCCTTGGTCAGCTTCGAAGAGTGCAGCTGTTCGCAAGAGTTTTGCTCCAGGCGCTTCGCGCACCAGCTAGGTAAATTCGTGATTCTGCCTGCCCGACAGCGACACCGTACGGCACTCTGGTTATCCACCACGATTCACTCGCACACGCGATGTATAAACACAGGTTACCACTCACTTACTTTCACCCAGTTGGCACGGATTTGTCTGTCACTACGCTCAAGCGTGGCAAGGATTCCACCTCTCACCCGATTTCAGGACTCCAATGTCCTGCGTTGTCCTTCGGCGTGGTGTTGATCCTTCGGCGTGGTGTTGATTCTTCGGCGTGGTGTGGTCAGAAGTCAGTCAGTCAATTTGAAAAGTGATAATAAGCGGAAACTCTGCCCAAAACAAATACAGAAGTGAGAAACCAATAGTGAAAACGCAAGAAAATCGTGGAGAAGCGCGATCGTGTGTGGCAAACAGGACGACACACAAGCAAGGAGTGCC
>JAWNLC010000588.1:0-36313 GCA_035041535.1 Drosophila cognata
ATTTAGGTATTAGTAATGGTTATATAAATCATACGATCATGGAATATGTTGCAATTTTATATACAAAATCAGAGTTTAATGTCATTAACACAGAAGACGGTAATTTTGACTGGATTTGTAAAAATAAAATAAAAGCTTTTATTTGCATTGATTCTATGAGATACTTGCAGATTCGGTGTGGACATACATAATAAGACATGTCCCTCTGGCTGTGAGTGCTATTTGGAGTTTGAAATAAGGCGATTTATAATTATTTGTAGCCACATTGATGAACTGCAAGGATTTCCAATTATTCCGATCCCAATAACAGGAAACGCATCACTTCAATTGAACAACACAAACATTACCACATTACCAAACACGGCCTTATACGGATACTCTAATCTACGTGAACTGATTGTGCCCAATAATAATTTAACTCAATTAAAGATGAATGAATTACCACCCAGTATAACTTATTTGGACATAAGGAACAACAGCATTCAAACTCTTGATAAGCAAGTGCTGGCATTTCTATCCATGAGATCAAATACTTTACGGCTTAGACTTTCGGGGAATCCATGGATTTGCAATTGCGAAACTGAAGCTTTCATTTTGTATGTTACCAACTCATCGCATACGATTGAGGATCGTAATAGTATCAAATGCTATGAGGAAAATCTAGAACTGATGGAATTTGCCATTAAAAATGATATTTGTCCATCAAATAAGACTCACGCTATAATCATTCTTGGATCTCTTGTTGGATTCAGTGTTGTAATACTGGCATTTATTTATTTCAAAAAGTCTATTGTATTATGGCTTTATCAACACAATCTTTGTCTTAGTTGCATTTCACATCCGGAACCCGAAAATGCTAAAGTCCTGAGATTTTATGCATTTCTTGCGTTCTCCCACTTGGACTCGGCACTCATTGCGGAGTACGTGGAGAAATTGGAGAATGGTTCCCATGTATTTGGACTATGCTTCTATCAACGGGATTGGTTAATTGGTGAATCCATTTCAGGCTGCATATTAAAATCGATTGACGAATCTAAGAGAATCATTCTACTGATGACCAAAAACTTTGTGCAGTCATCCTGGGGGCGCTTCGAGTTCCGTATGGCCATCAGGGCTGCCTCCATTGACCCAAGAAAACGCTTGATTATAATCGTTTATCCAGATGTCGAAGACTTCGCTGACTTGGATTCTGAGCTCAGGACCTTCTTGAAACTACATACATATCTCAAACGAGAAGGTTCTCAGTTTTGGGAAAAACTGATTTATGCGATGCCCCATAACCATGTGCAGAACAAGCGACAAACAGAGCAAACTGAAACATAAATAAAAATAAACTTAAAAAATTATAAGATTACAAATTATCGTTTTTTATTTAATAGGTTTTCTTGGCTAACAATTTTATTGTTATACATTTTTGAGAGCTGTCTTATTGAGAAAATGGAAGTAACCCGCATATATAATAATAATGCTGTAATCTTTTGAGTAATGCATAAATGGGTATCATGAACTTAAGCCAATGTATGAAACGGGAAAAATAATTCAATATTTTGAAGTGATTTTTATAATGGTTAAATAAATAAATATAAATATATTATAAAATTCGTTATTTACTCTGCTTTCTATAGTAAACAATTGCATTGTGATTGTGTAAATAATCGAAACTCCCGTTCTGACGCGAGAGTGAAAAATGTACTCATAAATTTATAAAGAATGTGCCTACAAATTGCTTAATCTGCAACTGCTCAGTCGCCAAGGAGTTCAATTAACATAAAGCAGAGATTTCTTCTTAGCGAGCTTGCCAATCGCTGCTCAGTTCTTATTTAACTTTTGGAGTATTGACACGTGTTAAATGCCAACTTTAATAGCAAAATGTTTATTATATTACTTCAAATAATTTCATTAATCTTTGCAATATCCATAGGTTGCACTGGTTTAAGCTACATAAGTGTTAACATTTATGAAGATGTTTTTAAATTGATCTTCAAGATAGACAGTCCGCATCGCAAGTTATTTGATGGCTGTGAAATGAATTTAAATGGTCATAACTTTGGATTCTATTGTGAATACAATATTCAACCACCGGTGGCTACAGGCAGAAAGTTCATGTTTGGTATTAATCGGTTTGATGGAAAATGTGAATTGGATAACGAAGGTGTACTTATGTTTGAATATCTAGCGCCAAAGCAAGAACATAGTATATCAAAATATCAAGAAAGATATTATCTAGAAAACGTCTTCAAGAGATGTAAAAATATTACTGTGCACATAATTAAAATCCTAACCAAAAATGAGAGCGATATTATTAATATTAATTCCATGGCAAATAATTTACGCTATTTGGAGGATTTACATTGGGACATGCGGAGAAACTGCGTAGATGTAAATCAGTTTGTGCAAAACTTTAAACATTTAAAAGGATTGTATTTGACTATTGATGCCGATTACAATGCATGCAAGAATTTCAATTTGACTAATGTGACTCAGCTAAGAACACTAGATATAAGTGTTAAGTTGCGAAATGATACCAAAAATAAATTTATTCTGGATAAAGCCTTCTTGAGCGATGCGACAAACTTGCAAAGCTTTAGTTTGGTTTGTAGTAATCTTAAAGAGGCTATCAAGCTTGAGATTCATATTCAAAGTTTCTATGGCCTGCCAAATTTATCGGAAATTAGCTTTTATAACTGTAACATTCTAAGGCTCTGTCCAGAGCATTTTCATAATTTAAAAAAATTGACAACACTTTCACTTCGTGGGATTTGGACCCATAATGTGGAGTGGATAAGGTGTGTTTATTTAAATATAATTCTTATAATTATTAATTTAACTTACTGCACTCTGCGAAATTTTTTTCCTTATATATCATATATCAACCGTTACACCCCCACACTCTTATATCTATGTATCTATCCTAAATCGATTTATATCCCATTCCTACAGTTATATGAAATAAAAGTAATTTTAATTTTGTTTTTTCGTTTTAGATCTAAAACCTTACAAAATAACTTGGAACATTTACATATTGATAATGTTTATATAAATTCAACGTTCATGGAATATGTTGACAACTTTTATACAAAATTAGCCATTATTCAAGTTTACACAGACAATATTGATGTTGACTCGATTTTGAAAAATAAAATAAAAGCTTTTATTTGCATTGATTCTATGAGATATTGTAGATTCGGTGTGGACATAAATAATAAGACATGTCCCATTGGCTGTGAGTGCTATTTGGAGCGTGAAATAAAACGATTTATAATTTATTGTTACAACATAGATGAACGGCAAGGATTTCCAATTATTCCGATCCCAATAACAGGAAACGCATCACTTCAATTGAACAACACAAACATTACCACATTACCAAACTCGACCTTATACGGACACTCTAATCTACGTGAACTGATTGTGCCCAATAATAATTTAACTCAATTAAAGTTGTATGAATTACCACCCAATATAACTTATTTGGACATAAGGAACAACAGCATTCAAACTCTTGATAAGCAAGTGCTGGCATTTCTATCCATGAGATCAAATACTTTACGGCTTAGACTTTCGGGGAATCCATGGATTTGCAATTGCGAAACTGAAGCTTTCATTTTGTATGTTACCAACTCATCGCATAGGATTGAGGATCGTGATAGTATCAAATGCTATAAGGAAAATCTAGAACTGATGGAATTTGCCATTAAAAATGATATTTGTCCATCATATAAGACTCACGCTATAATCATTCTTGGATCTCTTGTTGGATTCAGTGTTGTAATACTGGCATTTATTTATTTCAAAAAGTCTATTGTATTATGGCTTTATCAACACAATCTTTGTCTTAGTTGCATTTCACATCCGGAACCCGAAAATGCTAAAGTCCTGAGATTTGATGCATTTCTTGCGTTCTCCCACTTGGACTCGGCACTCATTGAGGAGTACGTGGAGAAATTGGAGAATGGTTCCCATGGATTTGGACTATGCTTCTATCAACGGGATTGGTTAATTGGTGAATCCATTCCAGGCTGCATATTAAAATCGATTGACGAATCTAAGAGAATCATTCTACTGATGACCAAAAACTTTGTGCAGTCATCCTGGGGGCGCTTCGAGTTCCGTATGGCCATCAGGGCTACCTCCATTGACCCAAGAAAACGCTTGATTATAATCGTTTATCCAGATGTCGAAGACTTCAGTGACTTGGATTCTGAGCTCAGGACCTTCTTGAAACTACATACATATCTCAAACGAGAAGGTTCTCAGTTTTGGGAAAAACTGATTTATGCGATGCCCCATAACCATGTGCAGAACAAGCGACAAACAGAGCAAACTGAAACATAAATAAAAATAAACTTAAAAAATTATAAGATTACAAATTATCGTTTTTTATTTAATATGTTTTTTTGGTTAACAATTTTATTGTTATACATTTTTGAGAGCTCTCTTATTGAGATAATGGAAGTAACCCGCATATATAATAATAATGCTGTAATCTTTTGAGTAATGCATAAATGGGTATCATGAAGTTAAGCCAATGTATGAAACGGGAAAAATAATTCAATATTTTGAAGTGATTTTTATATTTTACAATATTATAAAATTATAATTATAATAAAAATATATTATATAAATATATTATAAAATTCGTTATTTACTCTGCTTTCTATAGTAAACAAGGGCATTTGTAATGGTCGGTGCCCGAAAGGCTGTGTTTAGTTTATATCGCAGGCTAGCGGGGCGAAATAAACGACTGGTCAGATGTAGCAATAGATAGTGCAGCCGGTTTTAAAAGTAGGCAATGATGGTTTTTTTTTGCAAGTAACTAATCATTGCAGACATTACTCGCTGTTCAGGATAAAAGCTGCGGATAGCGGCTGAAAAAATGCTGAATCATAGAGCTTTGTTAATCTGCCCTATGTAAGCCGAGCTGCACGCGGGAAAAGCTCTTGTTAGTTTTCTTGAGTTGATCGACACTGCACGCCGACCGTTGTTTTTTATCAGCCGAGACTGAACAACGCTTGTGCTTACCACGTGAAAGAAGAAAATATAACCTCATTCACCAATCATCACCATCATCAAAGGCAACCAGTGTCCACCGGAGCACCATCCTCCACCCCCCCCCCCCCCTCTCCTAGGTATGAAATCTGCGCACTGCAGTGACCAGCAGCCCCCAGCCTATAATATTTAAAATAACGTGGTCTGATATTAGTTATTTTTTTAGTTAAGTTTAAGTTCACAAAAACAGAAAAAATTCGTTTTGTTAAGTTGAAGCATAAAAAAAAAAAAAAATAAATAAATGAAAAAATAAAACCAAAAGAAAAACAAAATAATGTTCAGCCAACCCCCTAACAGTGACAAGAGTGCTACAGTAAATTTAAAAAAAAATTAAATAAAATGAATAAATAAATATAGTACATAGAAAAATAATAATTTTTCTAAATAAAAAGAAAATGTATAGTACCTAATGTTGGACAGAAGTTTCCCCGCGTCAGATTGTGTTGTGCCGTTGGGCAAACTTTATTATGGACTAAATCAGATGCTTAACATAAAGTGTTGATTAACATAATTGGTACGCATTACCGAGTTAACTTAACATATGTAGGAATGCACGGTTGCATTGAATGTAAAATTAACATAATTTTCAACAATTATAATAAAAATATATTATATAAATATATTATATAAATATATTATAAAATTCGTTATTTACTCTGCTTTCTATAGTAAACAATGGCATTGTGATTGTGTAAATAATCGAAACTCCCGTTCTGGCGCGAGAGTGAAAAATGTACTCATAAATTTATAAAAAATGTGCCTACAAATTTGATTAATCAGCAACTGCTCAGTCCCCAAGGAGTTCAATTAACAAAAAGCAAAGATTTCTTCTTAGCGAGCTTGCCAATCGCTGCTCAGTTCTTATTTAACTTTTGGAGTATTGACACGTGTTAAATGCCAACTTTAATATCAAAATGTTTATTAAATTACTTCAAATAATTTCATTAATCTTTGCAATATCCATAGGTTGCACTGGTTTAACATACAGAAGTGGTAACATTTATGAAGATGTTTTTGAATTTATCTTCAAGATAGACATTCCACATCGCCGCGAATTTGGTGACTGTGAACTGAATTTAAATGGTCATAACTTTGGATTCCTCTGTGAAGACATTGCTCAAGAAATTCTGATTTTTATCGGAATGATGACATTTGATATTAAAAGGTTTCATGGAAAATGTCAATTGGATAACGACGGTGTACATATGTTTAAATGTCTAGCGCAAAAGCATGGACATAGCATACCAAAATTTAGATGTGAACATGAAGATAAATATTATCTAGAAAATGTCTTCAAGAAATGTAAAGATTTGACTGTGCACTTAATTGAAATCGAAACCAAATATGAGCGCGATATTAATAATATTAATTCCCTGAAAAATTATTTACGCTATTTGGAGGATTTACATTTGGACATGGAGATAAACTGCCTAGATGTAAATGAGTTTGTGGAAAACTTTAAACATTTAAAAAGATTGCATTTGACTATTGATGCCGATTACAATGCACGGAAGTATTTCAATTTGACTTATGTGATTCAGCTAAGAACACTAGATATAAGTGTTAAGTTGCGAAATGATACCAAAAATAAATTTATTCTCGATAAAGCCGTTTTGAGCGATGCAACAAACTTGGAAATCTTTAGTTTGAGTTGTGGTAATATTAAAGAGATCACGTTGGAGATTCATAACGAAAGTTTTTATGGCCTGCCAAATTTATCGGAAATCAGATTATATAACTGTAACATTCTAAAGCTCTATCCAGAGCATTTTCACAATTTAAAAAAATTGACAACACTTTCACTTGATGGCTCATGGACATATAATATGGAGTGGATGAGGTGTGTTTATTTAAATATAATTCTTATAATTATTAATTTAACTTACTACACTCTGCGAAGTTCGATTAAAGACACAAGATTTTTTCCTTATTATTATTGGATTTCCCGACCACATATATATCTTTTATCTAGCATGACTTTCACACTCATATATCAACCGTTACGCATCACTCTCTTACATCTATGTATATATCTTAAATCGATTTATTTCCCAATCCTACAGTTATATGAAATAACAGTAATTTTAATTTTGTTTTTTCGTTTTAGATCTAAAACCTTACAAAATAACTTGGAATATTTACGTATTAATAATGGTTATATAAATTCAACGTTCATGGAATATGTTCACAACTTTTATACAAAATTAGCCATTATTGAAGTTGATACAGACAACATTGATGTTGACTCGATTTTGAAAAATAAAATAAAAGCTTTTATTTGCATTGATTCTATGAGAACTTGTAGATTCGGTGTGGACATAAATAATAAGACATGTCCCTCTGGCTGTGACTGCTATTTGGAGTTTGAAATAAGGCGATTTATAATTATTTGTAGCCACATTGATGAACTGAAAGGATTTCCAATTATTCCGATCCCAATAACAGGAAACGCATCACTTCAATTGAACAACACAAACATTACCACATTACCAAACACGGCCTTATACGGATACTCTAATCTACGTGAACTGATTGTGCCCAATAATAATTTAACTCAATTAAAGTTGTATGAATTACCACCCAATATAACTTATTTGGACATAAGGAACAACAGCATTCAAACTCTTGATAAACAAGTGCTGGCATTTTTATCCATGAGATCAAATACTTTACGGCTTAGACTTTCGGGGAATCCATGGATTTGCAATTACGAAACTGAAGCTTTCATTTTGTATATTATCAACTCATCGCATAGGATTGAGGATCGTTATAGTATCAAATGCAATAAGGAAAATCTGGAACCGATGGACTTTGCCATTAAAAAGGATATTTCTCCATTATATAAGACCCACGATATAATCATTCTTGGATCTCTTGTTGGATTCAGTGTTGTAATACTGGCATTTATTTATTTCAAAAAGTCTATTGTATTATGGCTTTATCAACGCAATCTTTGTCTTAGTTGCATTTCACATCCGGAACCCGAAAATGCAAAAGGCCTGAGATTTGATGCATTTCTTGCGTACTCCCACTTGGACTCGGCACTCATTGAGGAGTACGTGGAGAAATTGGAGAATGGTTCCCATGGATTTGGACTATGCTTCTATCAACGGGATTGGTTAATTGGTGAATCCATTCCAGGCTGCATATTAAAATCGATTGACGAATCTAAGAGAATCATTCTACTGATGACCAAAAACTTTGTGCAGTCATCCTGGGGGCGCTTCGAGTTCCGTACGGCCATCAGGGCTACCTCCATTGACCCAAGAAAACGCTTGATTATAATCGTTTATCCAGATGTCGAAGACTTCAGTGACTTGGATTCTGAGCTGAGGACCTTCTTGAAACTACATACATATCTCAAACGAGAAGGTTCTCAGTTTTGGGAAAAACTGATTTATGCGATGCCCCATAACCATGTGCAGAACAAGCGACAAACAGAGCAAACTGAAACATAAATAAAAATAAACTTAAAAAATTATAAGATTACAAATTATCGTTTTTTATTTAATATGTTTTTTTGGTTAACAATTTTATTGTTATACATTTTTGAGAGCTCTCTTATTGAGAAAATGGAAGTAACCCGCATATATAATAATAATGCTGTAATCTTTTGAGTAATGCATAAATGGGTATCATGAAGTTAAGCCAATGTATGAAACGGGAAAAATAATTCAATATTTTGAAGTGATTTTTATAATGATTTTACAATATTATAAAATTATAATTATAATAAAAATATATTATATAAATATATTATAAAATTCGTTATTTACTCTGGTTTCTATAGTAAACAATGGCATTGTGATTGTGTAAATAATCGAAACTCCCGTTCTGGCGCGAGAGTGAAAAATGTACTCATACATTTATAAAAAATGTGCCTACAAATTGCTTAATCTGCAACTGCTCAGTCCCCAAGGAGTTCAATTAACAAAAAGCAAAGATTTCTTCTTAGCGAGCTTGCCAATCGCTGCTCAGTTCTTATTTAACTTTTGGAGTATTGACACGTGTTAAATGCCAACTTTAATAGCAAAATGTTTATTAAATTACTTCAAATAATTTCATTAATCTTTGCAATATCCATAGGTTGCACTGGTTTAAGCTACATAGGTGGTAACATTTATGAAGATGTTTTTAAATTGATCTTCAAGATACACAGTCCACTTTACGGAAAACTTTGTGACTGTGAAATGAATTTAAATGGTGATAACTTTGGATTCAAATGTGAATACATTGTTGACGAAAATGTGAGTTTATTCGGAAAGTTAAAATTTGGTATTAAAAAGTTTTATGGAAAATGTCAATTGGATAACGACGGTGTACATATGTTTGAATGTCTAGCGCAAAAGCATGGACATAGCATACCAAAATTTAGATGTGAACATGAAGATAAATATTATCTAGAAAATGTCTTCCAGAAATGT
Source organism: Drosophila cognata (assembly GCA_035041535.1). NCBI lineage: Eukaryota > Metazoa > Arthropoda > Insecta > Diptera > Drosophilidae > Drosophila > Drosophila cognata. The sequence continues at coordinate 9,474 of JAWNLC010000588.1, forward strand.
AAAAATTTTACTATGCACTTAATTGAAATCCAAACCGAAAATGAGAGCGATATTATTAATATTAATTCCCTGGAAAATAATTTACGCTATTTGGAGGATTTACATTGGGACATGCAGAAGAACTGCCTAGATGTAAATCAGTTTGTGCAAAACTTTAAACATTTAAAAAGATTGCATTTGACTATTGATGCCGATTACAATGCATGCAAGAATTTCCATTTGACTAATGTGACTCAGCTAAGAACACTAGATATAAGTGTTAAGTTGCGAAATGATACCAAAAATAAATTTATTCTCGATAAAGACTTTTTGAGCGGTGCAACAAACTTGGAAATCTTTAGTTTGGGTGGTGGTAATATGAAAGAGATCACGTTGGAGATTCATAACGAAAGTTTTTATGGCCTGCCAAATTTATCGGAAATTAGATTACATAACTGTAACATTCTAAAGCTCTATCCAGAGCATTTTCACAATTTAACAAAATTGAGAACACTTTCACTTGATGAATCAAGGACACATAATATGGAGTGGATGAGGTGTGTTTATTTAAATATAATTCTTATAATTATTAATTTAACTTAATGCACTCTGCGAAATTCGATTAAAGGCACAAGATTTTTTCCTTATTATTATTGGATTTCCCGCCCGACATATATATCTTTTATCTAGCATGACTTTCACACTCATATATCAACCGTTACGCATCACTCTCTTACATATAGGTATATATCCTAAATCGATTTATATCCCAATCCTACAGTTATATGAAATAACAGTAATTTTAATTTTGTTTTTTCGTTTTAGATCTAAAACCTTACAAAATAACTTGGAACATTTACATATTGATAATGCTTATATTAATTCAACGTTCATGGAATATGTTCACAACTTTTATACAAAATTAGCCATTATTCAAGTTGACACAGTATTCGGAAGTATTGGCTTTCCTCATAATAATACAATAAAAGCTTTTATTTGCATTGGTTTTACGGGAATTTGTAGATTCGGTGTGGACATACATAATAAGACATGTCCCATTGGCTGTGACTGCTATTTGGAGTTTGAAATAAAGCGATTTATAATTTATTGTTACAACATAGATGAACGGCAAGGGTTGCCAATTATTCCGATCCCAATAACAGGATACGCATCACTTCAGTTGAACAACACAAACATTACCACATTACCAAACTCGACCTTATACGGATACTCTAATCTACGTGAACTGATTGTGCCCAATAATAATTTAACTCAATTAAAGTTGAATGAATTACCACCCAATATAACTTATTTGGACATAAGGAACAACAGCATTCAAACTCTTGATAAACAAGTGCTGGCATTTCTATCCATGAGATCAAATACTTTACGGCTTAGACTTTCGGGGAATCCATGGATTTGCAATTGCGAAACTGAAGCTTTCATTTTGTATGTTACCAAGCCATCGCATAGGATTGAGGATCTTGCTAGTATCAAATGCAATGAGGAAAATCTAGAACTGATGGAATTTGCCATTAAAAATGATATTTGTCCATCAAATAAGACCCACGATATAATCATTCTTGGATCTCTTTTTGGATTCAGTGTTGTAATACTGGCATTTATTTATTTCAAAAAGTCTATTGTATTATGGCTTTATCAACGCAATCTTTGTCTTAGTTGCATTTCACATCCGGAACCCGAAAATGCTAAAGTCCTGAGATTTGATGCATTTCTTGCGTTCTCCCACTTGGACTCGGCACTCATTGAGGAGTACGTGGAGAAATTGGAGAATGGTTCCCATGGATTCGGACTATGCTTCTATCAACGGGATTGGTTAATTGGTGAATCCATTCCAGGCTGCATATTAAAATCGATTGACGAATCTAAGAGAATCATTCTACTGATGACCAAAAACTTTGTGCAGTCATCCTGGGGGCGCTTCGAGTTCCGTACGGCCATCAGGGCTACCTCCATTGACCCAAGAAAACGCTTGATTATAATCGTTTATCCAGATGTCGAAGACTTCAGTGACTTGGATTCTGAGCTGAGGACCTTCCTGAAACTACATACATATCTCAAACGAGAAGGTTCTCAGTTTTGGGAAAAACTGATTTATGCGATGCCCCATAACCATGTGCAGAACAAGCGACAAACAGAGCAAACTGAAACATAAATAAAAATAAACTTAAAAAATTATAAGATTACAAATTATCTTTTTTTATTTAATGTCAATTCTAGAAGCAGCACTCTATGTGCTCGGGTTGTCGGAAGAGCTGTAGGGTCATAAGGGGGCCCAATAGACCTTATAGGTCGCTGTGCTGGTTCCCCAATTATAATAATATTTTAGATATCACAATTGTAATTTCTTTATAACTGTGTATATGGCATATGGAAATATGCTTATTTGAACAACTTCAGAAATAATCTTTACCCTTACTAGTAATTTAATGAATGATAATATATATTGATGATATAATAAAATCATTCTTCTCTAGTAAAATAACAGCATTAATCAGAAAATGAAAATGAAAGCAGAATTATCCTATACTCTCAAATGAAGTGAAATTTTTCTTTTTTTCAAAATGAGTTAAATCAATGTGTTATATTCCCAAAGAGTGTATCTTCAGGTTAGCATTTTCATTGATTTCTTGAAATTTTTCTGGTAAAAGGAAAACGTTGCAAAATCTTATGTATTTGTTATGTATTTTTTATGTACATCTCTTAGGTATCATGAATATTTAACTAACTTTTCGCTGATTTTGCTATTTTCTTGCGTAGCCATCATCTGATTTTCAATCGTTTTGTTTCGTTTGCTTAACTGTTTAGCATAAAATCAGTTCAAGTGTGTAATTGCGTTAATCTGCTTTTAAGTAGTTAAATAAATAAAGTTAATTTCAAAGATACTTTGAATAGCTTTCTTCTTATTTGTTGGCCGCCCAGCAAACTTTGTCAACGCTTTGAAGTGTGGGTCGTTGGCCTTATCTGTATGCCGAACCAAATAGCAAATAACACTTGGCTCTGTATAAGTAGCTTCTTGAGGCGCACATACACAAACTCACACACACTCACACACACACACACACACACACCCACACATAATAAACCGATTATTAAAATGCGCAGAGATACACAAATGAAAAGATACAAAACAGTAGTCCTCTAGTTTTGTTGGCCTGGTCGTGTGAACTGTTGCATATGCCCCAAGCCTGGACCTGGTCTGACATGTCGGGTTCACCGGCGCACACATGAGCGTCAATATGTGTGTGTGTGTCTGTGCGTGTGTGTGTGTGTGTGGGTTGCTGTCATGACTTTTATTTGTTTGTAATTAAATGTATCTATAGCGTGGCTTGTTTGTATCCTGTGTGCGTGACACAGCGCAAAAGGGGTGACATTTTAATCCGCAGCTAATCGCATGTGTGAGTGAGCGTCTGTGCAAAGTGACTGCAGCCACTTGACGGCACCGGACGGAAGCAGTAAATAAGTGTGCGATGCAGCAGCCAGTCTCTCAAAGCTTTCAAAAGATCACAAATTTCAATTAAAGAAAATGCCAAACTCATCAAATTTTTACGCTGCGGGTTAAGCGGCATCAAACAAACTTGCGACAATTCTACTCGACAGTCTCTTAAAAACTGCGGTCTGCAAAAAACTTTCAAGCCAGCAAACGCCCCCCCCCCCTCCCCCCAAAACAAAGGGGATAACAAACCCAACCTTGGGCATTGTTAACCCTTTGCACGAAGCGCTTTCGAGTTGCTTCTTCTTCATTACTCATCCGTCGGGCAAACAAAGAAACGTGTGAAAAAGGCAAAAATTTAAGGGCAAAAATTAAAAATTTGATTTTCTTTTGCTTCGTTTTTTTATGACATCCACATTCTCTTGCCTCTTCATAAACTTAATTCTTTTCTAACTTGAAGCGGCGGCATTTTGTTTTCATCGCTGCCAAAGTTGGGGCAGCGAAAATATATATTAAGTTCCAACTGGAAAAGTTATGGATGCAAAATGCAAAAGTCGTGTTGCTTGCGCGCAATTTTAACTCACCGGAGGCAGTTTTGGGTCATGCCTCGCAGCGATTTGATTAGTATAAAATATAATGAACAGAGGTCAAAGGTAGCCTAAGTGGATTGGGGAAGAGCGCACTGTTTATGGAGAAAATTGAATTAATTTATTCTGTACTAATGTTAATTATATAACATATGCTCTGTAGAAGCCTGTCATAATTATTTCAAAGAATTTTCCTTTGAATTAGAGAGCAGCATGTGATTCTTACTCTTGTTTCAAAAAATTAAGTTATGAAACTCATATAGTAAAAAAAGTAATTTTAAAATTATAAAAAATTATTCTTTGTTCAAACTACTTACTATTAATTTAATGTTTATAAATTGAAGAAGTGATAATTAAATTTCTAAGCCTGGCAAGCTTATCTCAAAGAATTGTAACCTACGACTTGTAGATTCTACCTTCATATATGTACGCATAACACCTGCACAAGCTCTCAAGCGGGGAGTAACCAACTTGAAGGGGAGAAAAAAATTACAATCTACAAATCTAATTAGCAACTCATTACGCATCCTCAGAGCGTAGAGCAATAAAAACAAGAGATAAAAGAAACGGCAAAACATATTGACCGATTTGCTGAAGCTAATCAATTAATTAGGGTAGAGAACATAAGGCAGCACCCAGAAGTGAGGACGCATCGAAGCAAAAACAATTATGTCAAAACCGGGGCACGACCAGAAGCGGGCAAAGGCAAAAATGTCAGAATGCCAGACAGAGAAATGCGGTAGAAAAATTAATGATAAGTGGCAGAAGTGAGGAGTGAGAGAGTGAGAGGGGTGACGGAGAGTGAAGTGAATGTTTAACAGATGCTAAATTCCCAGAGCTGAGGGCCAGGCGACTTCACGACCGAGACACGCAAAAATCCCAATGAATGATCATCAGCCCAAAGACCAAAGCCCAAAGTAATGGGTGGGCGTCCAGTGCTCTTAAGCAGATAAGCACAAACCTTGCCAAGGAAATCAGCTGGCGTCGTATTGAGAGTGTTAGTGATAGGCATATATATCTATATATATATATATATATATATATATTCGGATATTTTATATACGTGGATAATAAACATAACGCCAGAATGTTTGGTTGGCAAATGAAAAGTAAATAAGACAAGACTACTAAATGTTTCGAATGGGGAAACAAAAAAAAAATATACCGTGAAATTGGAAAAAAATAACACTTGAAGTGATTCGATGTGGTTGGAAAAGCGTTGAGGGGTGTCCTTTACGCATGGTGGGGTTGGAAGTTGAGATGAGCATCGCATTTGGCTTAACAACTGTAAAATGCATAATAGTGCATAATGGCCATTGTTAATGTCAGCTCAAAGTGTGCGTAGAAAGGAAGAAAGGGAATCATTCACTCGAGTAACATACTGCTGAAGTTACAGGAAATTATACTATGATTACTCCTTAATAAATTGGTTTATTTTGAGATGATAGACAACAACTTATAGGCTAGTACATACGGAGACTGTAACAGCTGTCGGATTTCATAATCCACAATAAATTTAAAGCTGTAAACAATCATCACAGTTCAAAGGGAATATAAGCAAAGTATTTAATAAAACACATAGAAAGTTACCCGATTCATTCGAGTTGCGATGACAAAAACCTGATGTGGATTTTATGATTATTCAAATCACTTTCTGTTTATACATTTGCATATTAAGCACATATTTTTCAAATAATTATTAGTATTTTGGAGTTTTGTTAATAAATTGTGTTGAAACATTTCAAAAGATCATATATTAGCTCAAAAATGTAATCTGTCAAGTTCGTTAGCCTGTAATTCATAGCATTTTATTATGCATTATATGCTTTAACTACAGCACATTGTGAATATTTACAATAACTCTAGCTGCCCTTGCCTCTTCCCCTGGTATGCTCAGCATCAGCTGCGTGGTTCAGGAGGCCAAAGGCTTTTACGCACTGACTCTGTCGACAGGGCCAAGTGAGAGAGAGAGAGAGAGAGAGAGAGAGAGAGAGAGTGATTTTAAATCCGCTTTTAATGTTGACACTGACACTTTTGTCATTCACCGACACACACATGCACCCACACACGTACACACACTCACACAGATTTGGTGTAAGTGCATGACACATGCAAGCCAGGCGCATTTACATGTTGCCGTTCGTGTATGTGTATGCACATAAAGTAGTAGGCTATAATGTCAATTAAGAGCAGCATTGCAGCTCGTATATAAACATGCGTACATATTTGCATATATCTGTATATATATGTGTGTGTGTGTGTGTGAGTGTGAGTGCGAGTATGAGTATGAGTATGAGTATGAGTGGGTGTTTTGTGTGTTGCATGGCTTTCAGTGCCTGGCAGTCATGTGAAAATGCAATGCGTATACGTAATATAGCGGGCACAATGCATGCGAAGCGGGAGGCTTAAAAGCTGCAAATAAATAAATATACATACATATCTATATACACAAATAAATATATATATATAATATATATCTATGTGTATATACACAAAATCAATACGCTTAAATGTGGTCATGAAATTAGTCGCTAGCCAGCGCCAAAAAGTCGAGTACATAGATAGAAGAGCATAAACAACGACAACAACAACGATAGCGATAACGTCAACTTCATTTGCCTGGCTCAATTTATACTTACAACCACAAACCGTAGACGATGACAACGGGATAAGTTACAACACAGTCTGTTGACAAAGGGCTTAACTGCCCAAAAGTATGTAGAAGACGTAGAAGAAGAACAAGAACAATAGCAAAGCGAACCAACTACGTTGGACTGTGAACCATTTCCACTTACAGCTCCTTTTTCATTAAATCTGCACTTGGCTGATTTTGTAGCAGTTCTTACGACAATTTGTTGTTATTGTTACTGTTGCCTATCTTGTGTATTCTGCATCTGTTACTTGGCCTAGTTGGTAGGTTTTCGTTGAGCATTTTGTTTGCTATTAGCTTTGTAAACTTTTCGATTTGTGGAAAGTGCTAAAGTTAAAATTCAATGGTTAAGATAAAGTAAAATGAAAACGATCAATACATAAGTCATTGAGGAAATTCATGAGAGAGCCCTTATTAATATCGATTGCTTATCAAGATTTTAAAAATTGATTTTATAAATGTTAATAATATTCTCAATAAGATACAAATTTAGAGTGATACATTTTAAGTATCGGTGTTAGGGGAAATGATGGAGAGCTTAAGAGTAATAATGCAAATCCTTGCTTGTAATTTAAATACGCCCAATCATCATTTAATTTTTCAATAATCTGTATACTTATACTTTAAGTTACTCTAAAGCTTATATTTTATATTGGTAAAATTCACACTTGGTCAAAGCATTTACTAGCTAATTTGTTCTTTTAAGTATTTATAAATGAAATGATGTTATTACACCTATTTTTTCAAATTGTCCTCATTAGAGCTCACTTTTCAGCTCATCACACAGTCGGTAAATATAAATATCAAAATATTCACACGCACACGCCCATGAAAAAGTAGACGACCAAAGAGGACATTTTGTTGCTCGCTTTTTTATGCGAATGGGATTTGGGAAAGCGACATAAATCACTCAAAATGAAAAATCCGCTTAAAATGCCGCGTAAATATTTGTAAAGAAAAAAGAATCCAAGGAAAAGCTGGAGATGGAAATGGCAGCGGAGTGAGAATGGAAGATGAAAATGGCAACTGGCAACTGGCAACTGGCAAATGGGTGGGGGCATCATCACTATGCGTGATGATGATGATGATGATGCTGACACTTTGTTGGTATACAAATGCAAATACCATTAAATGTGACAAGTGGCAACATAATTTGTTAAGGGAAGCTCCTTTCTTTCTTTTTTTTTCTGCCCAAGATATTAGCATACACAAAGCGGCCAACATTTATAAGGCAGGTGGAGGGAGCGAAATGAAATGTGCGCTATTTTTCATATTTTTCAACGATAACATATTTGATAAGGCTGAAGTTCTTCTATTTAGCTGTGCAACACTACTTTCTGGCAGTTGCGAATACTTGAAGCTTTTCTAATTAACTTTATGGGCAATATGGAGACCAAACTGAAACTAAACAAAATGAAAACCAACTAAAAATGGCTAACCGCATCTACCATTTCTCCTCCAGAAATAAAAGAGGCAACATACAACTACTCACATGTTGGCCCAAAAAATGTAATACAAACGTGCCTTGAACGATTTTTGTGGCTTTTTTGCTTTTTGGTCTAAACAACAAAAGCACTTTGTCTGGCCATATCCTGGTGCTGGGACGAAGGAATACCGCAGTTCAAGTGCGAGCTTTGTTTGGCATTTGTGCATGTGTGTGCGTGTGTATATGGGTGTGTGAGTGTATGTTTATTGTTTATTTACGGCAACCAGCCAAGAGAAACCCCAAAAAGGCAGCTAACATGAGGCTTTCTAGCGGCAAACTAAGAAAATGCACAAAAGAAAAAGGACGAACACATGTCCTGGCACGCCATTGGCATTTTGCTAACCACAAAGAGTTTGATAGATTTGTCAAGCAGCTTGTGACATTTATGCTTCGACTGGATCTGGGGAGCAGTGAATTAAATTAATTAACTTGTTATTAATGTGTATTTTTTTTTAAGTTACTATTTTTGTATACAATTGTAAGTTTAAAATTTAAATATAAATATTAATATATGTAATATATATTTATATATTGTATTAAATTTAATATGAAAAATATTTTACATAATGGAACACTATTCGTATGCCATAATCCTAATCAGTTTATGTAGTCCATCGCCTTTATGAACTCAGCTTTTATGGCATAAATTTTAGATTATATTCAAGGGTATCTAATCTTTGGCTTTTCGAACTTATTATTCGGGTTGTTGTTGTTGTTTAGCTGTGTTTTGCTTTTGCCAGTTGTGCTATTGTTGTCACCTTCTGAGCGGTGTTATTGTAAGGCAAGTTCATGAGGGCGTTAACTATATTGCGTGTGGCAACGCCTGCTCCCCTCTTCCCTTCCGCTCTAAAAACTAACTTTCTTTCTGGTTCATTTCAGGCAAATCTTTTTCCCTTCGATGTCGCTCTGACGTAGTCTAACGTCGAACATCTAATGCCGAACGTCTGAGTTTGGTATCATCATTTGATTGTCAATACATTTTAGTCGCATTTTCTGCGATGGGATAATGCATGTAATCCGCTATTAAGTGCACATTGTCAATCGACCCCCCCAAAGGCGAATTGTATGAGAGAAAATCTGCAACAATTCTCACGCTTTTTGTCCCCCTGGCCGCTCTTACTATTTTTGTTGTTGTTGTCGTCCTGTGCAGTGAACCCATCAATGGTTGATGCTAAATGGTAAATTGTACCCATAGAGCTGTTGCCATACAGCCTCGTATATGGCCATAGAGAGCCATAGAGCCATAGAGCCACGAATGGAGCTGTTGTATTGCTGTGTATTGCTTTCATTGCCGCTGTTGTTATGTGTTTTTATGCTACATTTAATGTTGGCTTAAGAGCTTTAAAGCTAGCATTGTTGCATTGAATTGTTGTGAGTGCGTTCCGTTCACTTCAAGTGGGTTAGCTTGGGTTTGGGTTTCGGTGTTGGTTGTGAGTTGGATTGGGAGCGGTCTGTAAAGCTTGGTCAATCGCATTGGTCAAATAAAGTTTTAACATACATGTTCGTAATATGCAAATCATTTAGTGACTCAGTTGAAATGGGTGCTGATCTTTCTGTTGTTAGACAGAAAAGAGAGATTGACAAATATATTAATGGCAAATGGCTCATTGTTATCAATAAATATTGTAAAAATGTCAGTTGTACTGCATGCAGCAATAATTCATGTAACTAAAGGAATAGTTCGCAAACAGACAGGCAGACAGGTAGACATACGGATGACGGTCATATTAAAGCGACCAAAGAGACTGGTCAATATTATATATAATATATGAGGTCAGAGATATTTTAAAACAAATTGTAGTATGGAATAAAAAACAGGAGTTATTTCTGATGATTTCTGATGATTCAATTCAACAATTTACCACTAAAAAGCTGCATTTAACTTTGAAATTCGCGCAATATCTTTGTGATTCACAATTCCCATAAAAATGTTAATTTAAAAGAAAGTTTGAGTAATTTATTTTTATAAATATAAACTTAACTTAAAACAACCCCAGCTGCCCTCGTTCCTGTAACAAATTAAAATCATTCCTGTATAATTTATGCAGTACACAAAAACAGTCGTTCAAAAATCAAGCTCAACATTTTCAATTGTGTGGCTTCTATTTAAGTGGTGGGGGAAGCGAGGTGTTCGCATAATTTGTAATCAGCTTAATGACAACTACAACAAAAAAAAAAACGAGTGGCAGAGCTCTTAACAGACTCACTTTGAGAAGTCTTGTCGAAAAATGAGCGTCGCCCAAAAGCCTGCGGCATTTTGGTTTTTGAGTTTAATGTAATTTATGCCAGGGCTTTTACCGGAAAAGCAGCCCCAGCTAATTTGCTGCATAATTAAATGAATTTGGCAAGTAAAACAAAGATTTGCGGCCAACCCGTCTACTTACCGTCCTTATTCATGGCCGATTGAAAGCATTTGGCGAGGCGACAGGCACGGCATTGATTCCGATGGGTTTTGTCCACCGGACAGCGACCCTTGAGATCACCGGTGGCCTTGCAGGTGTAAATACGATTGCGATGAATACTACGCTTGAAGAAACCCGAGCAACCTATTCAATCCAAATAGAGTAGCTCAATCATTTTATTCAGATACAGTTTGTGTTCAATAATACTTACCATCGCAGCTGTAGATCCCATAATGTTTACCCGAGCTGCGATCGCCGCATACCTTGCAGGGTATGTCCAGCAGACGATCGCCGGCTGTTAGTACAAAAAATTAAAGTTGTTATTTGTTTTAATGCGCTTTTTAAATAATTAATTGCATAAATATTATTAACAACACAATTTTTACTTTTAATAAATTAGTTTTACAGTTATATTTAGTGTTGTTGTTAAGTAGGCAAAAATCACATTCGGAAAAAACAGTTTTAAATTTTATTTTTTCAATGTGATATAATACGATTTTCACGCGAATCTAAGCTTTCTTTAAATAACACTTATTTTAATCATATATCTTCCGAATTAAGGAATTGAGGCGCTCGGAGGACAAACATAATCTATTATTGCGAAATCGGATCGAAAGTGATTTAAGGCAGTTTCCAGCTTGATGAAAACACTTAAACAAACTTTATACTGTCGAGACTAAAGTGAAATCGTATTTAAGTAGATATGTGCAACATAACGGCATATTTAACTTATATTAAGTGTTAAGCTCGGCCTCAAAGCTCCCCTTAAGCAAACACAGCGCAGCGCGCAGAAAAGGTGCTGCATACTTTGCAGCACTGCTGTCGTTTATTTGCATGTTGTGTGTGTGAGAGTGTGTGTGTGTCGCGGATTAGCAAGTGAGAATTGCACAAAGCTAGCACATAATGCGAGTTACATGAAGAGACAGCCCTTTCGGCCGGCACGTTTCACAAATGAAGTTTAACACTCGACGCTTGTCAAAAAAAAACGAGCCGTTTTCGATTGTTGCCCTTTGTTGTGTACCCTTTGTCCTGTGACATTTGACATATTGTCAACTGTTGGTTGCGCTTTCGGTTTGCGACGCGTGTTGCCAATTTTCACACCCTGCGCATCGGCAATTGTCCGCAGCATGTTAACACCTCTCGAGTGGTTGTGCGTGCCCATTTCCCAGTCAGTTGCGGGCACCGCTGACGGCCCTTGGCCGTGGCACCTTAGGGTTGCATAGATGACACCCATTACATTTTTATTCTCATTGGCCAATGTTTTCTTTTTTAAAAATTTTCAATGTTGATTTTAAATATTTTTGTTTACTTATGCTATGGCATTTTTTGTTAGTTTAGCAAGTTGGGTCAACTTCCTATCCGCTCAAGTGTGTGTGTGTGTGTTTCTTTTTGAGTGGGTTATATCTGCATTTAAACTATATACAATATGCTTTTTGACTGGTATGGAAATCTCGGCGTTGTTTTCATAGGCTAAAAAGGTTGGCTTAGTGCAGTTAGTTGAGTCTGAGCAGACGTGGGATTTCAACTGTTTGGGCGTGGGAAATACGAATTTGGCATATCAAAGTAATGGGATGAGTCTAAAGTAAATATTGCTTGATCGATTAGTAATTCTCACAATTTCTACATATATTTATGAAATACTCGGAATTAGTTGAGTTCCTAAGGCAAATATAATATTTATGTATATGTATTCATTGATTCTGTTTTTAAATGATATATGTATTAATTTTAATGAGCAGATTCCCAATTTATTATCATGTTTTATAAATTAATTTCACAATAAATATATTAAACTAAATAATAATGAATTAATTTAAAAAACAGAATAAATATTTTACTTAATAAAATGTGCTTAGCTTGGGATAGACTTTAGATCTTGTGAATTTATAAATATTTATATATTTTAACACCATTCACTTTTGAATGTGCTTAAACTTAATTAATTGTCGCAATATAAGGATGAGAATGGAGTAAGGCGATAATTCCCTTGCACTTCTTTATTATTCAAATTTTAAGTCATGCGTCATATTTTTAAAATTTTGCTTGCAACATTTTTAAACAAATTATTTCTCTGGACAAAATTTGGGTATTTAATTTTTCAGGTATTGCGATAGCGGCTATGTAAAGCCTCTTTGAGGTATCAAAAAGTCGCTAATTGATTTTTGAAAATTCCGACGGTTTTTCACGGCACTTGCCCCATATTAAAATTGATTTCCAAAAAGTTTTGTCGCCAAGGTTTACCTGTTCCCATTTTCCGTTGATGGAAATATTTAAACCCTAAGGTATCCAGCGTGCTTAAGTGTATAATGACTCTGTGTCACACACGAAATTGATTACGAGTATGTGAATTAAGTTTGGTCAACAAACTTGAGGGAGCACAATGCGTATTTGGAAAAATCACAAAACAACTTTTGACAACCGCACGCCAAAAGTGTTGGTTACATTTGCCGACGGAAAGGACGACGACGACGACGCTGCTATGGAGCGGATGCGGATCGTTTTGGCTGACGGACCAACTGTGAATGGCGCAGCCAGCCACCGAAACAGTTGCAGAAATAGTAGCAGAAGCTGAAACTGAAGCCGAAGCAGAAGCTGTAGCTGAACCGGTGCCGCAGCCAAAACTGAGCAGAGCAGACCGCCAATTACGAAAGTGAAGCTGCCAACGGAGAGGTCCTTTTTTGCAGTCAATTTGACAGGACGCAGAGCAAAGCCAAAGCCACCCACCCCATTGGGATGGGACACAAAGCCACAATCGTAGCACACCACGGGACGTCCGGGGAATGCAAAAGTACAGAAAAAAACCCGAGACCGAATGAGGAAAATGAAAATGGCAAAGCGCAGGGCAGCACAGCACAGCACAGCACAGCGCAAAGCGACTCGACGCGACGCGAACGGTGGCAGCGAAAAACCAAAACGTCGACGAAAAAGTCGAAAATTTACGAAAAGCTACAAAATGTTACATTTCATCCCTTGCGAGTGGGCGCTGGAACGGGACAGGACAGGATGAGACGGGACGGGACAGGACAGGCGGGCAGCCAACCGGAAAACGCCCTTTTTTCTGTGCCTGCCGCTTGATGCGATTACAGCAAATGAGGAGACTTCCTGCCGTCCACCATTTTACTTTTTTTCTTTTGCACTATGCGACACACACACAGGCACACATACATATATGTGCTGGCCATGCACACTGCGACATATCCTGTGGCTTTCGACAATTCACCACAAAATGTCAAGAATGATGAAAAGCTAGCGACGGAACGAGGCCGATGCGTCGTCGTCGTCGCTCTGCATGTGTATTGGTAATGGCATCTGTTGTCCTGCTCTATGCATGCCCTGCTCTCTCTCGCTCTCGCTGTGGGAGTCTGTATCTGCATCTGTATTTGTATCTGTATCTGTGCCTCAGCAAATATCTTTGCCAGCAGAGGAGTCGTGTCTGCCGCTGCTCTTTGGACTGTTGCCTCGCTGGCTTCTTCTTTTTCTGTTGCTTTTCTTTTTGGTTCGTCCTGCGCTTGTAGGCTGTCGGATTATTAGCTCTAAAGTCAGGATCTCAGCAGCATTGGCTCTACAATTTGGGGCATATAGAAACGGCAAAGCATATCTTAACTGTTGGGGCCCTTTTGAATTTGGTGACTTTCGAGTTTCATAAGTCAAATAAGGAATTGGTGTTTGATAATTAAACATAAATTAATGCAGCTGCGGGAAAATTCAGAAATTAAATGTCCTTATGAGATTGATTAAGTACAATATATATAGATTTCGTTTCTTGTAATAAAAATACTACAAATACGTAAAGATAAGCATGAAATATTCTATCTATTTAATAAAATCTTTTCTAATGAACTTTTTACTCTTTCTATAGTGCATTCATTTACTATTACCAATATTTATTTCGCCTTTTAATAACATTAACTTGAATTGAATTTGAATATTTCTGAGATTTTATCCAAACTCCTAGATTACTATTTTTATATATATTTCTTTTATGTAAGCGTTACATCCCCATTTGAGGCCTGGTAGCGTATTTTGTTTGGAATGGGCAAGGATATGCTATATGCAAGATATACTACTGTATACATGTGCATGTAGTGTATGCCGATGAGTGTGAGAGTTTGCAAGCTTGTGTGTGAGTCGAGAAATTCGCAATGGCGTATCCTGGGCTGGCACTGGCTGGTTGTTGTTGGTATGTTGATAGGGGTTGATTTACTGACTCTCATCTAAATTGAAATGACTTTTGTGACATTGTGTATTGGTTGCACACACACATTATGTATTGGTGTATGTGAGTGTGTGCGTGAGCGCGTGTGCGTGTGTGTGTAGATGGCTTAGCGGACAACGTCTTATATATGAGATTATGCTTTGGGGGTGGAGCCTTGTTGTAAACGGTACTTGGCAGTTGCGAGTGGACCCTCAGCGCGGCTATTACACAATCGATTTAGATGCCTTGCGGTTATATAGATGCATACACTTCGCACATACACAAACACACACACACACACACACACACACACACACACACAGACGACTAGGGCTCAGCCCAGAGCCGTCGTTTTGATACAATCCTGCGGTAATATTAACCAGTCAGAATGCAAAGTCATTTGCAGCAGCACTAACTACTAACTCATACTCAACATTTGGGCGTCCCTCCCCCAGCCACCTATCTATCTATCCCAGTTCGTAACCAACAACGTGCACGTATTCACCCTCTCAAACACACACACACACACACACACATATGCCAAATTTGTGGCATCAAGAAGTCGCATTTTTTCCCGAAAACTCCCTGTCTCTGCCACTGCCCCACTGCTGCTGCGACCCTTCACGAATTTCATTTAACCACGCCCCATGCAAGAGGAAACTCACCACTTTATTAGTATCAGCGCAGGCGCACTCTGCACCAAATTCGAACGTTGTTCGACAATATTTCGAAAATAGCAGGCTTTGAATTTCTGTCATCGCTTCTCGACTAACCCGACAACTGTGAAGAGCTGTGTTGTTCATTCCTTTCGAACACCTTACACAAATTAGAAGTATTTCCAGCGCACCAAGTTTTTGTTTTTCTTTCCATTGAAAAATAACGCACCGATTTGCCAGCTTGTTCAATTTCAAACCCATTGTTGAAAACATTTTTCCCGAGTAAGTATACAAAAAACAAAAACTATATAAAAACAAGTAAAACTTCAAATTCATCCTTTATTTATGATACGTCAGAACTGAACAACAATGGATGGACACTCGCCTTATAATAATTCTCAACACAATTTTGGCAATGGATTGAATTTTAGTTGTCCGAATGGAAATTGTCCTCGCATGGATGCTGGGAGCCGACAATCGTGTTGTCCTGGTTGCAATTGTCCTCGCAATTTTCGCATGCGCGATGGAACCGACAGGCAACCATCTTGGACTGCAAGCAATGGGCGTCGGCAATAAGAAGCTCAACGCTGACATCTCTGGCAAATCGGCGCGTGATTTCAGCACACACTCGCATATCGTTATCGCACTGCTGTTGGCTATATTGTCTGGATTTATCTCTCCCCACACGCAGTGTTTTTTGTTCGTGTGCACTGATATTTTAAATATTTAAACAAACAAAACATAACATTTGCAGACATATATATTCTAGTATTGATGCTCTTTTTTTTTGTGGAGAAGGCTAAAAAAAACTGTGCAGGCAAAGGAATTTTAAAATAAAAATTCAAAAGCAAATTAAATTCAAATATTCTGTAATTTATCGGTCTTGAGGGAAACTTGTGGATTGGAAGTTCTAGTTCCTTATTGCTGGCATAGTTTTCTATTTATAGCCATATAAACGTATTTTTAAAACCTCAAATTCAAATATATATATTTTCCCACATTCCATACTTACCAATTATCATCATACCAAATTTAAATTACAGTTTTTGTTAACATTATCCGTTTTATTAAATCGTATTTTGCTCCTTCGCATATGTTCTTATTACACGAACTAACAATAAATATATATATTATTTTTATAATTCATAATATTTATTTGAGTTGAGTTTTCATCGTGTATTTGTTTCGCTATGGTGTTCATTTGTATTCCACCTTATTGGCTAGGGGATTTCCTTCGTATAACTACTCTTCATGCCGTTCATTTGAAATGTAAGAATTTCGGGGTTAAAAGTCTTTACTTTGGATAGTTCTTGAAATGTTTTAGTTGAAAGTGCTGCGTTTTTCTTACTGGCGTGCTTCAAGTCTTTTGAAAATGTATTGGATAGATTTTGGGATTCCATGCAAGAGCTCTGGCTTTTGGGCGTTTAGTTTGTTATAATTGAAATATTTGTTGCTAGTACAACATTAAGTTTTGTATATAGCTGTCACATGTATATAATATTTGTAAATTATTATCAATGCAACATGTAGATGCTCTACAAAATACCGAATATCTTTTTCATTACTACTACGACCATTTTATTCATCTAAATAATATTCCATCTAAATATTCTTTATTGTTTGCTTCGTTATTTGTCTTTTATATTTACAAAGTTTTTAGTTCAGAGTCAGCTGCCATAATTGCAATAATAATGTGTTTTAAACTGAACAACAATGTGGGTTTTTTTTTTCAATGGAAATAGATGAGAGACGAATTTTTGTTTTATTAAAATATCGACTAGGGAACAAAAATTAAAAGCGACTATGACAGCATTCATTTATTTTTACTACTATTTTTAATTGTCTTCCGATTTATTCGTACAATTTTTACGCATCAGCTTTTAATCAGCAACTTTTCATATTGCTTTAACAATTACGGAATCATTAATTACATCAACATATATCATCATCGCTCTTTAGTTTATTGTTGGTTTTCATTTGGAAGAAAGGTATCTTTCATTTATATAAATATGTATATATTCGGTTTCTTGTATATGTGTATAAATATATTGTGTGAGGTTCGTGTGTTGTGTGCTAATAAGGTGTTCTGTCTGCCCATTAGAAATGTCTGCCACCAAATTTATTCGGATATTTGTAAGTATTTGATAGAAAATTTCTAAAGTTCAGTTTTGTAATTGATATAACTGGCGGTGCTTGTTTGCGCTATTTAGTAAGCTTATTATTGATTTGGGTGTTGACTGTGTTTCACTTCTACATACATACAAACCCTATATAATGTAAAATGTATTTGAAATAACAATATTATTGTGCGCTGGTCGCATCGCTTAAGTAGCCTAAATACATGCGCAAATTTTATAATGCTACACACATAAATTGATATTTAATTACACAATTTAATTACTTCACTACAAATTGTCAATGATTGTGGCATATATGTAATATTAAATATTTATTTATTCGGTGTATATAATAAATAGTTAAATTTAAGTATAAAATTATATTGCAACATGTTTTTACTAAAAAAAAAAGGTTTAAAAATCATATAATAACAGCCTTTTGATGTTCCTTGCGCAACACATTTTTGTTTTTGGTTAAAAATAGTATAAATAAATACGCAATTATGCATTAAATAAATAAGTAGTTGCGTATGAATGCCCCTAACGTCTTTTAACAGTTACGGTAGAAAGTAAACTCAGTTATTATATTTGTTATCTAATCATAGGTACACATTGCATCCGACTGTAGTTTATTTAGCTGCCTTTAATTGTCCAGAGAATTCGTGCGCAGCTGACTGTAACATGCCTGGCACACCCGTACAGGCTTCAGAATACGTAGACGGGATATTTCCGATTCGAAACGACTGCACTTGTTGCAGAACACCTGGCCGCAGTTGCGGCAATGATGCTTACGCTCATAAAGCGTAAATCTGAATTAGTTTGGGATATGAATTATGTATTGGCACACGTTTAAATCATAATCATACTCAAAACTCACTTCACGTGACATTTGACACACTGATCAGCAACCTCATCCTTGAGCCAATGATCGGCCACCCCACGACCTGGCTGCTCCGTAACACTCCAAGAGAAAATGCGACCGCGTGCATCACCTGTGTTTTATAAATTATAATCAATGACTATTCGTTGTTGGAAGTAATCAGAATATATGCACTTGTACTCACCCACATATAGAATTTTATGATCTTTGGATACCGTCAGCGCTGTTATGCTAGCCGGTTCGGTATTATCCTTGCGATCATAGGCCGTATGCATGGTTAGCTTTGATCTGAACATTAATTGACGTTGCCACTTGAAGCCTGGGAAATGGGACAAAAAGGTTAATACATGCAAAGCGTTTGGTTGCAATTGGACTATGTGTTTGCTGTTATGGGCAAATAAAAATCAACAAAATGCACCTTTCTTAAGCGCCTGCTCGCCATGATATCTATCATTGTCCAGCAAAACAAAGCCATCTGCTAAGCTCGTATCCGATTTACTAGGTCGTATGCTGTGCTCTTCTGTGGACATTACACAAATCAGACGACATTAAATTGAAATAAGTACATTCAACTATCATTGTGCTCACCTTCATTCATCTTGTGCTCCGAACTGGTGCTTGGCCCCTCCACCGTTGCCGATTTCATTTCATGCAGTGATTTAGCGCCCGTTATGGAGCTTTTTCTACGCTCGGTCGAAGGCTCGACTTTAACAGTAGCTTCGGTGGATTTGTTCGACTCGTTGCTGTGCTGCGAGGCTTCTGAAATGCTACTTTCCGATGCTGATTTTACAATGTCTGCAAGGTGTTTGTAATTGGTAGTTTTAGTGAACGCTTTGAGAAAGTGAACGTGTTTACCAACCATGTTCTTGCTCAGGTTGCGAGAGACTCTTCATTTGTTTGAATATATTCATTTTGTCTGCATTATCTTTCGACTCATCAACTGAAACTGAGTCGGGCTTATCCTGCGAGCTCACTTCCACGCCCCGCTTTAGCTTGCGATCAATGGGCACTTGAGTGTGCTCCAGCGACCACATCTGCAGCGAAAGAGAGACTTTAATTAGCACTAGTTGCAGGAAAAGTAAAGCTAACTCGGCCTGCTACACACTCTAGATGTGTCAAACGTTTGTTTTTGCCTCACACTCACCCTCACAACGCCATCCGTGGAGCCCGTCATGACCACATTTTGTTGATCCCATTCGCGTATTTGAGAGAAAGACACGCACAGTATCTGCTGCATGCGATCCGCGCTGCCCACACACGTATTGACCATGGCCAGAGCATCGCCGTTGATGGACCACACATGCAACCAAGTCGCCGAGCAGGTGGCTATTTCACCCGTTAGCTCATTGATGGCCACGGCAGCCACAACGCCCGCATGTCCTCGCAATTGGCGCACGAATGTGAAACGTGTCATGTCCCAGACAATTGCAGTGCCATCGCGAGATCCAGAGACAATGACATTGTAGGCAGCGCTGGCGGCCAGACAGGTGACCGCATCCGTGTGACCATGCAGTGAATGTCTCACGCTGAGACTCTTACGATTCGAATCGAATTTCCAGATGGTCACCACGGAGCTGGTGCCGGCTGTGACAATCATTTTAGCATTGGGACAGGCGCAGGTCAGTATCTCGCCGGAGTTCTGGGCTGCTGCCTCGGACACAAAGGAAGCTCGATCCGTGTCGTAGAGGCCGACGCGCAGCGAGTGATCGGCAAAGCCCCAGGCAATGTATTTGGTATACGATGGCGGCATCATCACCTTGTTCTGCTCCACGGCAAACACTGTTTTGTCGGGCTGCAGTATTTGGCCCACTGGCCCCTTGAGCTCCTTGATGGGCTGCAGACTGGGCTTCAGATTGTCCAGATTGTGGAAAAACAGACGATCGTTTTGCAGCACGGTGCTGTTGCCCTGTATCAGTGCCGTGGGATCGATCAGTGCCGAGTGACGTGCGTTGCCCATTTTCTTTGCTGGATGCGCCTTCCTGAACAGCTGTTTCGGTATTTGGCCAAAGTTGTTGATAAAGCCAATGGTGGCATTCTTTTTCAGTGGATCATCAATGCTAATCAATTATTTAAGCATATATGAAGATTAATTGGGAATAAGTAGCTGCTTTACTCTTACTTGTAAATATCCACATTGCCCTCATAGAAGAGATGATGGAATACATTGACAGCATCCGAGGCGGCGGGTCCCTGCTGCTTGCAACCAAATATCAAGTCAATCCACTGCAAGGGCAAATTAAAGTTTACAGTTAAAACCATTTGCAATTATAGATAAGATAGTTGTGCTGATGACGAATAAGATTTTATTTTTGTCTATGCTTTATGGAGTCGGGTCTTTCTTCTGCGAAATGTTACCAAAGAGTTGACTTACCAAGTGCAAATGCTGACTGACATGATCGCATTCCAAAGCACTGCGATGCAGTCGTATAAACTCCCTGGGATCCTGTTTGGCCCACGGCGGCATAATAACATGATTCAGAGTCTCACCATTTTGCTTGGTGCCCAAATCAAAGTTATTGAAATTGCTAAGGAACTCCGGCAAGTAGAAGAATTCGGGGATCAGCTCCTTGACATCGGCCATGTTCAGCTTGGAGGCCGACAGCCATGCCTCCTTGATGCTATGGAACATGCGATCCGCCAGATCGAAATGACCCCCCTGAAGTTTCAGGAACGGCTGTGCGAACGGCTCCAAACGCACCAGGTACGAGCACACAATCATAGCGGAGCTGTAATGTGTGCCATAGTGATAGGGCGGAGTTTCGCCATGTGGATCGTCCCATTCTTTGAAACGTTTCTGAAACTGTTCCAAACGCTCCTCCGACTGTGCGCCCATGGGCCTTGAAAAGTCACGGAATGTTTTGGGATTCGTAAAATCAAGCTCCTCGGAATCGTAATCAGCGAGTATCCAGGGAAATACCGGATACTGCATGAGATCGTTGTAGCTGCGGCCGGCGAGCGTATTCAAATGCATAAGGTACTGGAAATTGGAGATCTCGCCACGAACCCACCGTTGTGTCACCGATGTCTCACCAATCAGGCCGCTAAACAGACCCGATGTTTGCTCCACACTCGCCGTCCGCTTCTGTCCAGCCACAGACTGCTGGGCATTGTCATTCAATGCTGTGGCCAGTGCTAGGAATCGTTGATTCACCTTGTTGCGCACCTTGCGCGGAAAGCTAAGCAAATAGTTGCGTCCATCCTCGGAGAAGACCTCCAGAGCAATCGGTTGCAGAAGATAGCGTCGCTTGTGCACCTCGCGGATCTCCTCGTAGGCAAACTTCGAGCACTGCCTCAATTTGTGGCTAACTGCACGCGACGTCGACGACTGCTGGCCGCCCGAATTGGGTATGATTGGCTCGTAGGCGCCGGGTGGTAGTGTGTCAATGTCGCGTATCTCTCGGTTCTTGAGCAGTGTGAAACCATCAACGATATAGCAATGCTCCTTGCCAAACAGCAGCAGACCCTCAAAGGTGTCCAGGCCCTGAACACGCGCACAGCGAAACATAAAACTAATCTTCTCCTGTTCTTCAAGTAAACGCAGAAATGTTTCATTGTCGCTGGTCATCGAGGTGTCCTCCTCCTCTTCATCATCCTCAGGTGCGTTGCCATCGAGGGATTCCTGGGGGTAAGGCGCACCATGCGCCAGCAATTTGGGTGATATTGGCGGCGGTGGCGTTGATGTTGAACTGCTTGGCTCAAGACGATGTGGCTGCGGTGCTTCCAGTGAGGATTGCTGCTGCATCGAATGCTGTTCAGCCTCGGCGAGAATTCGTGGCTGCTGTTGGCCATGCAGAAAGTAGACTTTGCTATCCAAACTGGAGGCCACCTTGTACTTGAGCTGACGATTGTCGGCCAGCTCCAATTCTGGCCGGTACGGATAGTGCAGATAAAAGAGATCATTGCGCATCGTCTTTTTGCGCATTCGGTGCGGTCCCTCAGTGGTGTCCATTACCCACTTGTCCAGCGTGCAACAGCCCGTCGGTCCCCAGAGGCCGCGTTCTCGAGTTAGCTCCGTTTCGGATTGCACCCAATCCTGGTAGACGTAGCGCTGTGTGTGCTGCAGCATTTGCTGGTATTGTTTCGTGCGTAACTCCAGCAGATCCTTGATCAGCTGCACATGTATTGCGGTCGCCTCGTAGGCCGACTCCCGGCTCATATTCGACTTGGTGCGCACCAGTTCGTCCTTCTTCACCTTGCTGCGACTGGCCAGACGCGTCAGACCACCGGTCACCTTTTGTATCTTGGATTGTATCTGATTGTGCAGCTCCCAGGGGACGCGATAGGAAGCCTTGCGTTCAGCATCGACGTAATTGAACCACAGCTTGGAGGCCAGCTCCATCACCTGCTCACGAGTTGTCTGCAAATCAGGTGCCTTGGAGTTGGACGGTGGTGGGGTAAGCGATATCTTGAAGACCTCCTCAATGGCCGGCTTCTTGCACACATAGAGCTCCTCCCAGACGCGAAACGCGGCGCCCACAATTAAATTGCGTCCCTGAGTGTAAACGAGGTAAAAGTATTAAATAAAGATATTAAAATTGATCAACATTTGATTTACAGTTTTTATACCCGTGAATTAATCAACTTACCTGCAACTGATTGAGATCCTCATCCTTGGGTTCGCTTGTCTCCGTTTGTGGGTTGACATGCCAGGTTGTGTTGCGACTTGTCGCCGGCTCCAGGATGATCTTCATGTCAGCCGTGAGCTGCATTAGACAATAAGTGAGACAACCAATGAACTCCAGTTCGTGATTGCCAGCGCCAAAGATAAGTAGACGATGCTGAATGATCTTGTGCAGCGCCTCCAAAACGCTCATCTGCTCGGCAATGGATTCGTCGGTGGGACGTGACAGTAGAAATAGAATACTGCGATTCAGCGAGTGATGCAGTTGCTCCAACGACAGCGACGAAGATCGCCGCTTTGCCTGCGCAATCAGCTTAATGACAAAGTCAAAAATGTCGTGTGGATTCCGGGTGAGGCAGCCCTGCCACAGTTTGTCCACAATGCGCGCCGTCAGGTAGAAGACATTGGGTGCAATGTGCTGGGTGTGGCTCTGCAGCAGCAGTGGCAGTGCCGCCTGCTCACCCACCAGCACATCTGCGGCGAGCAGATGATCCATTAGAGCAATAATTATCTGTGTCTGGTATTGCACTTGCTGTGGCAGCTCCGCTGTCTCCGGTGCGGCATCCAGCACCATATCAATGACTGGCGTTGCTTTGCCGTGCATATTTAGGCCCAGTGAATCCACGACAATCACGCGCAGAAAGTCAATGATGCACTTGCGCACCGGATGCACAGTAATCTTCGGTTGATTGGCTACGGCTGCGTGTAGCGCTTCCGGCGGTGGCAGGACAAAGCTGCTGCCAGTGTTTTCGGTGGGCGTGGAGGCGCCACTATTGGGCTCCGAGTCGGCGGAACGTGCAACCTGTGGAAAGAGCACCGCAACCAGTGAGGTAATCACATCCCCAGCCATCATGACGGGCGTAAAATCGTTGAGATTCTTATAGAGACTGAACAACAGTTGGATAATCGTCTCCGGATGACTATGCAGCCAGGTAGCGCAATTCCCGCCATGCACAATGGCACGCACCATGGCGAGAAGCACACAGACGCCTTCAGGGCACACATTCAGCTTCGGCAGCTGCGTATTGGCCGAGACTGGCGCACCCCAGAGGAACGACCAGACGCGATCCAAATCGAATTTCGTATGCTCGGTGGCCAGCACCTTGACCGGCTGGCCCATGATCAGTGCGGTCACCAGGAAATACAACTCGGGAACGTCCAAATGATGTTGCAACAGCCATTCAAGCATCTGGAAACCTGTGAATAAGACGAACAAATAGTTATTTATTGAAATATATCAAAATTTATAAAATTTTTATTCTAAAATTTCAATTAGAATTTGGGTCCTCACCCGGAATATTTAATGCGGCCGTGCGCACTTCTCCCGCAATCTGTGTGGGCAAATGCTGAATCTTATTTTGAGGTGTGGCCACGATGACGGTGCCAGTGCCGTTGCTGGGACGCGTATTGAGTTGCTGTGCGCCCAGTCCGAGCATCTTGCGCTGCGAGACCATCTCGGTGAAGCGTAAGTAGCCGCCATTGTGAGTCGCCTCACGAAAGCGCTCGATAAAACTCTCAGTGGCACAGACCACGACAAGAATGCGCACAGCTATGATGACAGTAGTGAAGTGAACGTGGGGCTGCATGAAGAGCAGCAGCCAGTCCATGCCCAGTGTCTTGGATATGTCATCGCAGATGACATAATTAACGGTGTTGCGTGGCGTGAAGAGTAAACCGTGCAGCAGCGATAAGCAACGATTGCGCAAATAAATATTCTGAGCAATTCCATCCTGATCCTCTGCTGGCGCCTTCATGCTGGGCAGTAAAACGGTCCGTTCTCCCTTGCAGGAATGCTTGCACGGCAGCTTGGCGGCCACATACTGGCCGAAGAGCAGAAGATCTGTGTGCCTGGGCTGGCCACCGAGCAGCGTCTCGAGCAGATTGAATAGTATCTCCCGCGTGGAATGATCATGAATGTGTGTTATTATGTGCAACAGTTTGACCAGCAGCTGCAGATCGCGCATAATCTTCACGTTCTGTTTCTTTTCATTCGATTCCACCACCAACTCCAGCAGATGTTCCAGGAGCGAACGCAGCAGACCATTTGGCGCATTGTGCCAGATCTCCAGGTCACAGAGCAGATCCTGAAAGGCTGTCACATTTGGAATGGCTGACATGTCGTGGCCACTGTTCACAGTGCCCACCAGTCCAAAGGTCAGGTGCAGAATGTGTGAGTTCAGCAGATGCTTCTTCTTCTTGAAGAACATGCCCAGGGTCTGATAGCAACGCTTGCGATCCATTTCCGCTTGTGCCGCACGATTGCTGCGCACCACACAGGTCAACGCCTTGACGCCCGCATATAGCGACTCCACATCTTGCGCCATGGCAATAATCCCAAGCAGCACATTGCAGCCACCGACGGTGTCAATCATTGCCGAAACCGGATGCGGACTAAAAACACGCACGCCCAAATAGCCAACAACAACACCGCCCAGCGAACGGCCAGCACCGGCCAAGTGGCCAGCCGAGTTGTGAAGGATTCTATGAAAATAAAAATTCATTATTATTATTATTATATATAGAAAGAGTTAGAATTACTTTAGGTATATCCCTTATCTCATGAAATGTATTATGGATCACATTATGGATGAACTTGTAATTCTTATATCGAAAATATAAAACTAACATTCTAAGAAGACAAGTATCTGGAGAGGAAACGTGCAGCTACTCACTTGATGGGCGTGGCATTCTCATGTGAGTTCATGTTGAGCTGCTTGGCAATGCTCTTGTTGTCCGCCCGACTGTACACCTTGCGTATCTTGACCAGCGTCAGCTTGGACACTGCCTTCGCATTCAGGCCGAGCAGCACCCGATCCTCGGGCACCAGCGGTGCCAGTGGTTCCGCCTGTTTGCCCAGCTGTGGCGCCTGCAGCGAGCCCATGTAATGCGGCCCCAGCTGATAGATGGTCTGCACCGTCTGCTGGGTGAGCACATCCTCCAGCAGATGGCAGACACCCTGTTTCCAGCACAAGCGCGAATAACGACGCCAGATGGGTGGCGTGCCAATGTAGCCAAAGATTTGGGTGGCTGAGGTGAGATTAGCGCTACTCGCGCCCGGATGCTGGGCAATGTAGTGCAGCTTCTGCGTATGCATGGGCACACCATCCAAGTAGAGCGACAGACTGGAATTCTTGAGAACTGCACGATTGAGCACGACGACAAGATTGTGCCATTGACCCTCGTGCAGCAGATCTGGACACCAGATGCGGGCAATGCCATCGTCAGAGCCCTCCGGCTCCCAATCGCCAATGCCTACAAATATGAATAACGTCCAATTATGATAGTTCAAATATAAATAATCAACTAAAAACATACTCTTCCTGGGCGTAACTAGCGTCTCTTGTGTGGAGACCACAATAGCCTTATCCCTAGCTGAGAGCAATATGGACAAGCAGGCCAAATTCTCCTCACGTGGATTGTGAATGGTGCGCACCAGCGTGAGCAGACGCACACAATGCGGATCTGTCTTGGGATCGGAGAACTTCTCCACACAAAACCACGTCGAATAGCTAAGTCCCGTTTGCGGTGGAAAAATGCGATCACCGGCACCGATGCCGCCAATCGTATTCGCATCGATGGTGCCGCCAGCTGTTGCGGTGGCTTGCGGCGCCAGCGATGGTAGATACAGACAGCCAAATCCCTCGGCGGACATATCCAACTCAACAAATGGTGGCAGTGTGCTAGAGCCATGAGCACGAAAATCGCGAGGCGTTGTCATTGACACCAGCGTCTTAATGCGCGTCAATGGCACCGGACCTCCCTGTTGATACGGCTGCTGCAGATCAATATCCGCGCAGGACAGCGGCTCGCCGA
>JAWNLC010000590.1:0-82500 GCA_035041535.1 Drosophila cognata
ATAATAAAACCTTTTAAATGGCGCCCGAGCAGGGACCGGTTCGCAGTCGTAGGTAAATCGCGAGTTGTAAAAGTGTACAAAGAAAACTACGCCTCGTTAAAAACGCTCTCCAAGTAGCAATAATATACGAACATCTCGTGAGAAAAGCCATAGGCCAGTGTCAGTGCCACGTTCAAAATCGAAAGCGCCTCAAGTAGCCGCAGACGCGAACAAAAAAGTGCATTGTTCTATCAAAAGCGCCTCAAGTAGCCGCAGACAAGAACAAGATCAGTAAAAAAGATCTAAGTGCAAGACTGTGAACCGGTGCCAAACAAATACAGCCGACAACCCTGTAGTGTCCGTCCGCAGGGTACCGCGAACTAAAAAGTATCTGGAGGAACCCGAGTCACCCACTACGACTCGAAATCTTCGTGGGACAAAAAGGATCAATTCTAAAGGATCGTCGCGGGAGATTCGCCGGGATGATAACTATATTGTAAGCATAGAAAATAAGAAAAAAAATTTTCCAAAATAAAAAAAAAAAAGTTTGTGAAAAAATATTTTAAAACTAAAGTAAAACAAAGAATAAGCATAGAAAGAATTTCCAAAATAAAAAGAATAAATTAGAACATAAGAAGAAAATTTGAAAAAGAATTAAAAATAAAGAATTAAAAGAATTCTTAAAATAAAAAAATAAATAAATTAGAACATAAGCAACATATTGGAAACAAAATATAAGAACACTTAGTAATCATAAAGAGAAGATTCCTAACGATCTTCAAATATTATATAAAAATATTTCCCCACATTGCTTCCCCGTACTGAAACAGTTAATTTTAAAAATACAAAGTGGTCCGAATTCAAAAATGCAAAAATGCAAATTCTAAAGCCAACATGAGGCTAGGAGCAGCTAGCACTAGTTCCCAAAGAAACGCTCAAATACGTACAAGCCCATCCCTTAAGGAAACGATAGTATCACTGATAACAGAAACGCTTCAAGGAGGCGAAATAATACGTCAAGCAGTAGGTAGCAAAGGTAACGACCTTCTACTTGACATCCCATTTATTCGTCCATCAGGGGAGGAATCAGACAAAAAGCAGAATTACAGTCAACCCCTATTCCACCCTATCCAGGTCAAATTATCCATATCGATTTATATACTACAGAGAGAAACATTGTTCTAACTGCAGTAGATAAATTTTCCAAGTACGCACAAATAAAAATTTTAAATTCAAAAGCAGCTGAAGATATAAAACACCCACTACGCGAAATAATGATAGCTTTCGGTATGCCGAAATTAATTGTTATGGACAACGAAAGAGCATTGAATTCCGCATCCATCAAATTTTTATTGGAAGACCAATTAAAGGCAAAAGTCTACACGACACCGCCATACAACTCAACCAGCAACGGACAAGTTGAAAGATTTCATTCAACACTAACCGAAATAATGAGATGCGTCAAAAAAGATGAGAGAATATCGAACTACGAAGATTTAATATTCAAATCTGTTCAGTTATATAACCAATCCATACATTCCACCGTGAATGAAAAACCAATAGAAATATTTTTTGGAACCAGAAACACCAGTAAACCGTCAAGAACTAGAGGAAAATAGGAAAAAAGTCAGAGATAAAGTAAAAAATAAACAAGCCAATGACTTAGAATACCATAACAGCAAGAAGAAAACAACAAAACAATATGAAAAAGCAGACATAGTTTATTGCAAAACTGATAAAAGACTAGGCTCAAAACTAACTCCAAGATATAAAAAAGAAATCGTAGAAGAAAATAGAAATACCACAATAAAAACACAGAGTGGCAGGATAATTCACAAAAATAATCTAAAAACATGAAATTTTAAATGGTTGTCCGGCTCGCCGGACCATTATGACTACGAGACACTAATTTCAAAAACGGACGAGCAAGTGGAAAATAGCAATAGACAGCTAGTAATAAATAAAATTCCAAGCAAAAGAATAAATGAACTAACTATAAGAACAAACACAATATTGAAAGAAACTAGTGATAAGAAAAATAGTCAAGATGAAATGGCCACAATATTAAAATTCATGATACAAATGTTTAAAGAGGAATTAAATAACCTCATTTATGCCATACATTGGGCAAAAACAAACACTATAAACTCAATAATTCTTTCAGAAATAGAATTAGAGAAAATTTCAAACCTGTTAGAAATTAATGTATTTTTCATAAATCCTGAAGAATTATTAGAATTTGCAAAAATCAAAATTGCCACAAATGGCAAAAAAATATTGTATATTATTAATATTCCAATACCATCTAACGAAATATGCACAAAATTGTTATTAGTACCCATTAAAAAAAGCAATCAGATAAATAAATTAAAAGTCAAAAACATAATCAAATGTAAAAACCAAAATTTCGGAATTCAAGAAAATTGCGAAATACATAACGAAAAAAGTATCTGTTCTAAAAATAAGTTAATAGATCTAAGCACCGATACCTGCAAACGATAAACAGCCAACATATACCTGACCAGGAAAACAATTCCCCGGACCAGAATCGCATGGTACAACAAAGATACTTCATCGCGTCCGAGGACGTCCGCGTTTAAAGGGGGAGGAGTTAAGAACAAATATTCTTATTCAACAATATAACCAAAATCACCGCAACTACACTACAGTAAATAACATTCGGATATTGCGCCGCGTCAACATATTCCGCCAGCGCATTCACCCCAGCATAGCCAACGGACAACCGACACCACCACGTGCCTCCGTCAGCACATTCCACCAGCGGGCCAACGTGAGACCCAAACGGATCACCCGACACCTCCACCAATGGGACAGCAGCGACAAAGCTGCAGTGGCTCAGCTACAACGCCAGCAGAATGCAGCAATCCAACGTTTCATTATAAGTAATAACTTTGCCTTTAATCGAATTTCGCAGAGTGCATTAAGTTAAATTAACCGTTGCAAAACGTAGAAGAAATAATTATAAAAATTATATTTAAATAAACACACCTCATCCACTCCATATTATGTGTCCATGTGCCAGCAAGTGAAAATCTTGTCAACTTTGTTAAATTGTGAAAATGTTCTGGATAGAGCTTTAGAATGTTACAGGTCAAAAATTGAATTTCCGATAAATTTGTCAGGCCATAAAAACTTTCATTATGAATCTCAAACTTGATAGACTGGTCAATAGTACTACCAATCAAAGTAAAGCTTTCCAAGTTTGTTGCATCGCTCAAAAAGGCTTTATCGAAAATAAATTTATTTTTGGCATACTTTTGCAGCAAAACAATTATTTGTAGTGTTCTTAGCTGAGTCACATTAGTGAAAAGCAAATTCTTGCATACATTGTTACGGACACTAATAGTCAAATACAATCTTTTTAAATGTTTCAAGTTGTTCACAAACTGATTTACATCTAGGCAGTTTTTCCGCATGTCCCAATGTAAATGCTCCAAATAGCGTAAATTATTTGCCAGGGGATTAATATTATTAATAGCGCTCTCATTTTTGGTTCGGATTTTAATTATGTGCACAGTCAAATTTTTACATTTATTGAAGACATTTTCTAGATAATATCTTTCTGGATGTTCACATCTCAATTTTGATATGCTATGTCCTTGCTTTTCCGCTAGACATTCAAACATATATACACCGTCGTTATCCAATTCACATTTTCCATCAAACCTAATAATACCAAATTTTAACTTTCTCATTAAAATCATAATTTCTTCAGCATCGTATTCACAGTGGAATCCAAAGTTATCACCATTTAAATTCAGTTCACAGTCACCAGCTTCTCTTTGAAATGGACTGTCTATATTGAAGATCAATTTAAAAATATCTTCATAAATGTTACCACTTATGTGGTCTAAACCAGTGCAACCTATGGATATTGCAAAGATTAATGAAATTATTTGAAGTAATTTAATAAACATTTTCCTATTAAAGTTGGCATTTAACACTTGTCAATACTCCAAAAGTTAAATAAGAACTGAGCAGCGATTGGCAAGCTCGTTAAGAAGAAATCTTTGCTTTATGTTAATTTAGCTCCTTGGGGACTGAGCAATTACAGATTAAGCTAATTTGCGGGCACATTTTTGATAAATGTTGAGTAAATTGAGTAAATTTTCCACTCTCGCGTCAGAACGGGAGTTTCGACTACAGCTACAACTTAAAACCCTTGACTATATTTCTTTCAACAGACTGACGGAGATCACAATTATTTACGCAGTCACAATGCCCTTGTTTACTAAAGAAACCAGAGTAAATAACGAATATTTATATAATATATTTTTGTTACAATTATAATTTTATAATATTGTAAAATCATTATAAAAATCACTTCAAAATATTGAATTATTCTTCCCGTTTCATACATTGGCTTAAGTTCATGATACCCATTTATGCATTACTAAAAAAAATACCGCATTATTATTATATATGGGGGTACTTCCATTTTCTTCTTTTTTTTAATGTGGCAATTGAATTTAATGTTGATCAACCTATTGATAGGTTATAAAATATTGTTTTGAAGATTGTATACATAATAAAAGGGAATTTAAATTCAATAACATAAACATATAATTGGATTTAACAATATTACGTAACATCAATTTTAACATTAAATATAACATTTGTTGCACATTAACGTTACAATTAACGGCCAGCTGTCCAGAGGTCGCTGGTGTGGACTTAACGTCGTTTGGCCCTAGTGAACAGGCAAGGGTTGACATGTTGTACCGGTCATTGTAACGACTTGTGTGGCGGTTACACCAGAAGTTGTTGTGCAGAGTCATATTGC
This sequence comes from Drosophila cognata, assembly GCA_035041535.1. Taxonomy (NCBI): domain Eukaryota; kingdom Metazoa; phylum Arthropoda; class Insecta; order Diptera; family Drosophilidae; genus Drosophila; species Drosophila cognata. The sequence goes on from JAWNLC010000590.1 coordinate 4,784, forward strand.
TCACATAGGGTGGACATATGCAGGTTTAGCTTCTTCTTACTAACACGACTATGTTGATGTTTTCCGGACAGCCGACGCACCACGCAATCAATTTCTGCAGCTATGGATGCAGTCCCCTGATCACTACTCGGAAACCTCTGTCCTCCTTTAATTGGTAGGAGTGAAAAGGTATTCGCTTCTCTGTAAACAATCTCTGAATTGCCCTGTAAGCGTCAATACCACTTGGCATGACTCTCAAAGAACCACCACCACTGCATTTAAGCATAAAGCTGTCAGGCGGCGTGACAGCATTAGTGCTTCAGAAGTCCAACAACGTTGGTGATACCCTCAGCAATAAGTGGAGGGGGCTTGGAAGGCCTTGTAGGCTGTGGTTCCGCAGTGCAAGTATTTGGCTGAGAACAATCGCGGATCTCGGCGGCAGCGCTTAGATTTGGGTCCTCATCGTCTATAATCGGCGGAAAAATTGGGGAAGTAGGCACAACTGTAGTCTTTCTGCATATCAACTGACTCGATGTCTGAGTCAGAATCTGACAGCGGATGTTGTTGTTCATATGGTGCAAAATTTGCGCGCGACCAAGCAGCTACACGCGTCTATCAGAGTGGTGGCTGGCGAGCACGAAATCACACTGAGTGAGGCCTCTCCTCTTACAAAAATAGTTATGCACCAGCAGAACTGCTCGCGAGCGTCGATATTTCAAATCGCGAGAGAGAGAACGCGTAACACTCACACGCACAATTGCCGATGCTCTGCAGCAAGCGGACCGAGCTGCGCGCGTCGTTCGTAACTGCTCTAGAGAGCGATCAGCAGGCCGCTAACGGAAAGTGCATGGGGTGCGACAAGAGAATTTTAGCTTGACTTGAACTCTCAAAGGTACCGAAAATGTAAAACAAAATCAAAAGCAAAGGCAACGCACTGAGCGAGGGCGAATGCAATTTGATTTTGTATTTTGTTATTGTTTTGAATGCTATGGAATTTGGCATAAGTTCACAGTCTTATTTTTGTGAGAATTAAACACAAATTTAACAATTTAAACACGATAATATTGTTACAAATTTAACTACATTTAATATTATAATTAATGTTGCCACTAACTGGAGTGGTCTTGTCCATTAGAAATGCTTATAAAGCAAAAAACCAAAATACGGGTTCGCGCTCGACGAAGACAAAATGATAACTGACGTCTAGAATTGACATTAAATAAAAAAAGATAATATCATTTGTAATTTTATAATTTTTTAAGTTTATTTTTATTTATGTTTCAGTTTGCTCTGTTTGTTGCTTGTGCTGCACATGGTTATGGGGCATCGCATAAATCAGTTTTTCCCAAAACTGAGAACCTTCTCGTTTGAGATATGTATGTAGTTTCAAGAAGATCCTGAGCTCAGAATCCAAGTCACTGAAGTCTTCGACATCTGGATAAACGATTATAATCAAGCGTTTTCTTGGGTCAATGGAGGTAGCCCTGATGGCCATACGGAACTCGAAGCGCCCCCAGGATGACTGCACAAAGTTTTTGGTCATCAGTAGAATGATTCTCTTAGATTCGTCAATCGATTTTAATATGCAGCCTGGAATGGATTCACCAATTAACCAATCCCGTTGATAGAAGCATAGTCCAAATCCACGGGGACCATTCTCCAATTTCTCCACGTACTCCGCAATGAGTGTCGAGTCCAAGTGGGAGAACGCAAGAAATGCATCAAATCTCAGGACTTTAGCATTTTCGGGTTCCGGATGTGAAATGCAACTAAGACAAAGATTGTGTTGATAAAGCCATAATACAATAGACTTTTTGAAATAAATAAATGCCAGTATTATAACACTGAATCCAACAAGAGATGCAAGAATGATTATAGCGTAAGTCTTATATGATGGACAAATATCATTTTTAATGGCAAATTCCATTAGTTCTAGATTTTCCTCATAGCATTTGATACTATCACGATCCTCAATCCTATGCGATAAGTTGGTAACATACAAAATGAAAGCTTCAGTTTCGCAATTGCAAATCCATGGATTCCCCGAAAGTCTAAGCCGTAAAGTACTTGATCTCATGGCTAGAAATGCCAGCACTTGCTTATCAAGAGTTTGTATGCTGTTGTTCCTTATGTCCAAATAAGTTATATTGGGTGGTAATTCATACAACTTTAATTGAGTTAATTTATTATCGGGCACAATCAGTTCACGTAGATTAGAGTGTCCGTATACGGTCGAGTTTGGTAATGTGGAAATGTTTGTGTTGTTCAATTGAAGTGATGCGTTTCCTGTTATTGGGATCGGAATAATTGGAAATCCTTGCAGTTCATCAATGTGGCTACAATTAATTATAAATCGATTTAATTCACGCTCCAAATAGCACTCACAGCCATAGGGACATGTCTTATTATTTATGTCCACACCGAATCTACAATTTCCCGTAGAATCAGTGCAAATAAAAGCTTTTATTTTATTTTTGTTAATCCAGCCAATCCTACCGGCTTCTGTGTCAACTTGAATAATGGATAATTTTGTATAAAAGTTTTCAACATATTCCATGACCGTATGATTTATAAAAGTGATTACTAATACGTAAATATTCCAAGTGATTTTGTAAGGTTTTAGATCTGAAACGAAAAAACCAAATTAAAATTACTGTTATTTCATATAACTGTAGGAATGGGATATAAATCGATTTAGGATATAAACATAGATGTAAGAGTGTGGGTGTGTAACGGTTGATATATGAGTGTGATAGTCTTGCTAGATAAAATATATATATGTCGGGCGGGAAATCTAATAATAATAAGGAAAAAATCTTGTGCCTTTAATCGAATTTCGCAGAGTGCATTAAGTTAAATTAACCGTTGCAAAACGTAGAAGAAATAATTATAAGAATTATATTTAAATAAACACACCTCATCCACTCCATATTATGTGTCCATGTGCCATCAAGTGAAAATCTTGTCAATTGTGTTAAATTGTGAAAATGCTCTGGATAGAGCTTTAGAATGTTACAGTTATAAAAATGAATTTCCGATAATTTTGGCAGGCCATAAAAACTTTCATTATGAATCTCAAACTTGATAGACTGGTCAATAGTACTACCAATCAAAGTAAAGCTTTCCAAGTTTGTTGCATCGCTCAAAAAGGCTTTATCGAGAATAAATTTATTTTTGGTATGCTTTTGCAACTAAGCAATTATTTCTAGTGTTCTTAGCTGAGTCACATTAGTGAAAAGGAAATTCTTGCATACATTGTTACGGACACTAATAGTCAAATACAATCTTTTTAAATGTTTCAAGTTTTGCACAAACTGATTTACATCTAGGCAGTTTTTCCGCATGTCCCAATGTAAATCCTCCAAATAGCGTAAATTATTTGCCAGGGAATTAATATTATTAATAGCGCTCTCATTTTTGGTTTGGATTTTAATTATGTGCACAGTCAAATTTTTACATTTATTGAAGACATTTTCTAGATAATATCTTTCTGGATGTTCACATCTCAATTTTGATATGCTATGTCCTTGCTTTTCCGCTAGACATTCAAACATATATACACCGTCGTTATCCAATTCACATTTTCCATCAAACATTCGAATACCAAATTTTAACTTTCTCATTAAAATCATAATTTCTTCAGCATCGTATTCACAGTGGAATCCAAAGTTATCACCATTTAAATTCAGTTCACAGTCACCAGCTTCTCTTTGAAATGGACTGTCTATATTGAAGATCAATTTAAAAATATCTTCATAAATGTTACCACTTATGTGGTCTAAACCAGTGCAACCTATGGATATTGCAAAGATTAATGAAATTATTTGAAGTAATTTAATAAACATTTTCCTATTAAAGTTGGCATTTAACACTTGTCAATACTCCAAAAGTTAAATAAGAACTGAGCAGCGATTGGCAAGCTCGTTAAGAAGAAATCTTTGCTTTCTGTTAATTTAGCTCCTTGGGGACTGAGCAATTGCAGATTAAGCTTAAAATGTGCCTGTAAATCATTTTTGATAAATGTTTGAGTAAATTTTTCACTCTCGCGTCAGAACGGGAGTTTCGACTACAGCTACAACTTAAAACCCTTGACTATATTTCTTTCAACAGACTGACGGAGATCACAATTATTTACGCAGTCACAATGCCCTTGTTTACTATAGAAACCAGAGTAAATAACGAATTTTATAATATATTTATATAATATATTTTTGTTATAATTATAATTTTATAATATTGTAAAATCATTATAAAAATCACTTCAAAATATTGAATTATTCTTCCCGTTTCATACATTGGCTTAAGTTCATGATACCCATTTATGCATTACTAAAAAAAATACCGCATTATTATTATATATGGGGGTACTTCCATTTTCTTCTTTTTTTTTAATGTGGCAATTGAATTTAATGTTGATCAACCTATTGATAGGTTATAAAATATTGTTTTGAAGATTGTATACATAATAAAAGGGAATTTAAATTCAATAACATAAACATATAATTGGATTTAACAATACAATATACGTAACATCAATTTTAACATTAAATACAACATTTGTTGCACATTAACGTTACAATTAACGGCCAGCTGTCCAGAGGTCAGTCATTGTAACGACTTGTGTGGCGGTTAATTTGATTAATGACTGTAGGTACACAGAAGTTGTTGTGCAGAGTCATATTGCTCACATAGGGTGGACATATGCAGGTTTAGCTTCTTCTTACTAACACGACTATGTTGATGTTTTGGACACCACGCACCACGCACCACGTAATCAATTTTCTGCAGCTATGGATGCAGTCCCCTGATCGCTACTCGGAAACCTCTGTCCTCCTTTAATTGGTAGGAGTGAAAAGGTATTCGCTTCTCTGTAAACAATCTCTGAATTGCCCTGTAAGCGTAAATACCACTTGGCATGACTGTCAAAGAACCACCACCACTGCATTTAAGCATAAAGCTGTCAGGCGGCGTGACAGCATTTAGTGCTTCTAGAAGTCCAACAACGTTGGTGCTACCCTCAGCAATAAGTGGAGGGGGCTTGGAAGGCGGCCTGTAGGCTGTGGTTCCGCAGTGCAAGTATTTGGCTGAGAACAATCGCGGATCTCGGCGGCAGCGCTTAGATTTGGGTCCTCATCGTCTATAATCGGCGGAAAAATTGGGGAAGTAGGCACAACTGTATTCTTCTCTGCCATATCAACTGACTCGATGTCTGAGTCAGAATCTGACAGCGGATGTTGTTGTTCATATTGGTGCAAAATTTGCGCGCACCAAGCACACACACTCTATCAGAGTGGTGGCGGCGCACGCACAAATCACACTGAGTGAGGGCCTCTCCTCTTACAAAAATAGTTATGCACCAGCAGAACTGCTCGCGAGAGTCGATATTTCAAATCGCGAGAGAGAGTAACGCGTAACACTCACACGCACAATTGCCGATGCTCTGCAGCAAGCGGACCGAGCTGCGCGCGTCGTTCGTAACTGCTCTAGAGAGCGATCAGCAGGCCGCTAACGGAAAGTGCATGGGGTGCGACAAGAGAATTTTAGCTTGACTTGAACTCTCAAAGGTACCGAAAATGTAAAACAAAATCAAAAGCAAAGGCAACGCACTGAGCGAGGGCGAATGCAATTTGATTTTGTATTTTGTTATTGTTTTGAATGCTGTGGAATTTGGCATAAGTTCACAGTCTTATTTTTGTGAGAATTAAACAAAAATGTAACAATATAAACACGATAATATTGTTACAAATTTAACTACATTAATATTATAATTAATGTTGCCACTAACTGGAGTGGTCTTGCCTTTTAGAAATGCTTATAAAGCAAAAAAAAGCAAAAAAATTGTCACAGCCACCAAAATACGCGTTCGCGCTCTGTGAAGCCAAAATGATAACTGAGAACAGCAATTTAAATGAATTCGACAGTAATAATTGAACTTAATTTGCTGCTCCTTATTCGGCTCATGTTATCATTGTTTTTTTATTTAACCTAGGTACTCAGATGGGAATAATCTTACGTTTACGCAAAACCCTAATGGAAGCCAAACTGCTGAAAAACAAAGATTGAATTTATTAATATATATACAAAACATTATTTATATAGTTGAAAAGTTGATAGTTGACAGTATTGGAAAGCACTTTTACGTTTGTGCAACAATTGTATTCATCGGAAAAATTATTTTAAAAAAAAAACTAAGAAATCCAAAATATTTGTTGTACTTACATATATGTAAATACATTTTTCAAATTGTCTGGCAATTTCTTCCAATCGAGACTTACTTCACAAAGCTGACCATTAAAACACTTTTATTTGCTTCACGCTTTATATTTTCATGTAATTCAGCTGCGTAGTTGATCTTAATTAATTGAAAAGTGTGTCAGTTTATCTGCTACAATTCACTTATAATACATACATATGTATGCTTAACCTGTGAACAAAGCTTTGATTGTGAACAGAAATCGCAGCTGGGACTTTGGATGGTCTTGATCAGTAGTTGGTTTCCCTTGGGCGTGCTCCCTGATATTCCCTCATACTCATGCTATGTGTGTGTGGGTGTGTGTGTGTGTTAAGAGGGCGAAGAAAGATACTACATACAGCAAACGGGCGGCAAATTTATGGCCCCACAGTTCTCGCACCGAAACGAGCACGGAAACGCGAACAGAATTGTGAACGGGAACGGAGCTTTTGGAGCTCTTATTGTGGTCCAACAACCGCAATTTACGATCAGTTCATTTAGGTGGCCCATTGTCCCGTAATGTTTATGCAATGTTTTGTGATTTTATTTCAACAGCTGGAATTTGTAGACGCTGCCGCATCGCATTCGGCTTTCCTTATGGGCGTTGGGAGCATGCCACTTTCAGCCTAAGATTGCGATCATACATATGTGATTCTTTTCTCTCTCCCTCTCTGTCTCTCTTGCCTGCCGTTCTGTCCAAATATGTCACAGCCCAAAAAAAAAACGTGATTCGAACAAATTGATATATCCTTAAACAGCAAGCAGATTTGATAGCCCAAAACTGGCATCGTATTATGGCAGTTGAGATGCTGAATCCTTGCGAAGATTCCCAGAGGGTCCATTGGGTCACACAATGGTGCAGCAAACACTGCGCCTTCCAATATCTTAGAGGTCCCCCGGGGCATTTGAAATCAAATTGAACCCATTTATGCTTCACACGACTGCCAAAGCAGTCTGTCTTTTAGCCAGGTTTTTTCCAGCCGTTGCCACTGCTGATGAGGAGACAAGTTTTGTCATTTTGTGACTTTCGGTTTCCAGACTTCCCAATTTCACATGTTGATTGTGTATGATGAGGAGGCAATTCCACAGTTAAGTAGAATGTGTGTTACCGGGTCTGTATGTTAGCAATCCCACAACTGAATCTCAATCCAAATCCCAATCGCCTGAATGTGGCACAAACAGTAACAATTACCAATTGTTTATTTGGCTATATAACGTGTTGTTGATGTTGTTGCTACTGATACTGTTCCGATTGCTGCAACAATTGTTGAAGCGCAGTAGTAACTTGGTGGTCGCTCACTCGGTGGCTCTATCGCTCTTCGGCTGTGGGCTTGCGACTCTGTGAATCCATCAATGGCTCGTTATCTTGATCAGAAAGAGTTGCACATACGTTTCCACTGCGCTGTCTCCAATTCGTTTTCATCTTCTGTGCTTTGGGGAAACTTTCCTTCTTCAAGTTAAACAAATGACAATTTATTTTCGTTCTTCTTATTTTATGGTTTTTCATTTAAAAAAAACTAACAAGTGTATGAATCGAATGATAATTAGTTTTCAAAGTAAAAATATAGTTAAATTAATTTTGATAATTTTCAATTGAGGTTTAAAACTCATCAAAATTTTCACCATTAAAAGTATTTAAATCGAAGAAATGATTCAGTATTAACACAAGTGGGGAGCTTTTTATTCAAATTCCTAAATGAATAAGCTTTTACCAACGTGCTATTAAGTTACTTAGGCAATATTAAATAGCTTTCTTGCCGTCCCAACCGGTATCGGCTCGTTGGTCTAGGGGTATGATTTCCGCTTAGGGTGCGGGAGGTCCCGGGTTCAAATCCCGGACGAGCCCAAGCGTAGTCTTTTTTTTTTTAAATTTTAAAACTTTTTTTCGATAATATTATAACAAAATATTTATCCATTGGGATCGTCCGGGATTTTATCCCGGGATCACCCGCACCATAAGCGGAAATCATACCGCTAAGCCAAAGCGCCGAAAGCGCTCAATGAGTGACTTTAAAAATTTTGCTGTGTTCTCTCCACGTAAATTATAAACTTTAGCTTTACTTTAATTGCAGAAGAGATAGAATGGTTGCAACGTTAAATCACTTATAAGTTAGAATATACCGGTTATATGCTGCCACTTATTCAAATACCTTTGTGAGCACAGTGCATTCAACTGGCTCGTTGGTCTAGGGGTATGATTTCCGCTTAGGGTGCGGGAGGTCCCGGGTTCAAATCCCGGACGAGCCCAAAACATGTTACAAATTCGCCTTTTTAGCAAATTTTAGTTTTCTTTTTTTTTTTTTAAATAGAAAGAAATTTTTTATATCAAACTATAAACAATTATTTATACTTTATTAAATTTTGTTGCACAAATAACGACTTAATTGTAAATAATATTAAATGTGTTGGTTTTCCCACTAATATGGTATGATTAAAATTCCATCAGAAGTCAAATATTTGATTAATACCAATGGTTAACAGAACAAATATTCAGAGTTGTATTTATAAGTAATTATACTGCATTTACATTTTCATATGCAAGTACATAAAAATATGTATGCTGCAAAACAATTTCGATAATAAAGACAAAAACACAACAAGTTACATATGTGTATATTATGCTGATAATGCCATCTATATATAAATAGTTGAGCAAAATTATAGTTTTTTTAGTTGTTCTTCGATTTGACCTAAACACTACATAAGTAAATGACACATTTAATGGACATAGAAAGTTTGGGTAAATGTTACAGATATAATAATATATGATAATAGAGTAGAATAGCTGATAAATACATAAATTTGTTGTTTGCCAAAATGGAAATTCATTTTGTGCCAATAATTAATACGCTAATATGACGGACTTGTTGTTGTGAGTGCTGTTGTTGTTGTTGTTGTTGTTGTTGTTGCTGGTATTGTGATTAGTTTGTCCATTGCTCTACGTCCCTTCCAGTTAAGAGAGGAGGGGGGCGAGCAGTCGTTGTTAGTGTTTAACTCAATCTGTTGCTCTCAATCATCGTCTGTAGCGAAGAAAAGAAGTCTGCTCTCTGCAAACATCACCAACATCATCGTTTTGCTAACCAGTTGTGTAACGCTTTTCACATATTTACATGTTCGTATTATTTCCGTTCGACCTTTGCATTTGGTTTAAGTTTTTTTTTTTTATTTTATATATGTTAAATATTTATAATAATTTAATTATTATTAGCACTAATTATTCTTTGGTTGTTCCACTGGTTCTGTTGTTATTATTGTTCTTGTTCTTGGTTATGGTATTCATTTTCAATTGTTTTTTGTTTTGTTTTTGTTCATTGTTCATTGTGCTTTTTCTTGCTGTATTACATTGTCAGGGTTGTGCTGTTGCTGTATGTTTATAACTGCATCTGTTTTATATATTCGTTTGTGACTGGAATTGGGCAGATTGTTTATTATTGCTGTTGATGTTACTGATTCTGTTGCTGATGATGCTGGTGATGTTGTTCTTGCAGTAGCTTTGCGAAGATTCTTTCCAAACGTCGAGTTGCCTTTTAGACCTTTTATTTTGTGTAGAAATGAAAATAAAAGAATGCAAAAATCTTGATCAGTAAAAGATTCGTTTGAAAGGCTTGTTTGCTTTTGCCAATGATTATACATAGATGTGTGTATCTGGGTGTGGGTACAGTGTTAATGGAAACCAACATGTGTTAACTTATATTTAGTGCCAACAGAAATGCGCGTACATACAATACACTCCACACCAAAAAAAAAAAAAAAAGAAGTAGGAGGACAGATGGATAGTGGGGAGAATTACAAAGTGGGATATGCAGATATATAGATATATATAGAGAGCGACAGTGAAAGAGACGCAAGTATGTTTGTAGACAGTGGAAAGAGTGTTGCTTGTTCGTCGGTGCGCAGAGCAGAGCAGAATGACAGGAAATGTGAAATGCATTTCGTTTACCTTGAAAACATAAACGATTCTGATATATGGCAAATATATCGCTTGGCTTGTAGCACGGCTCATATTTATATTCAAGCTCGCTATCGATGATTTCGATTTCGATTTCGATATTGTTGCCGGAATCAGAAATGTTTGCGGCAGATGCGCCTGGGCAATGACTTAGTTTATGGGAGGGTATCACAAACAGGTTTTGTTCCATATTGTTGGGGGCTCTCGATGCCGCTATGAGCTCTGCGTCTGGGTCTATAGTTGTTGTTGTTGTTGTTGTTGTTGTATTTGTTGTTGTTGTTGTGTTTGTATCAACCATTATTTGTGGTGCGCACTTAACAGGCTTTTTTGGTTGTGATGTTGTGTGTTTGTGGAAGATGGTAACAAAGTGTATTAGTTTTTGTTTTGTTTTGGTTTCGGCTTTTGATCTAATTTAGTGTTAGTCACAGGTAGTGTATATAATTTCATTTCTCATGATTGTACAAACTAAATTTGTTGGTGACTACTTACCTCGCTATCTTGGCAGCCAGCATCCTCCTTGGAGCCTCTCGTCAGACCCTGCACAAAGTGAACATCGCTACCAGGATCATCGGAGGCCAAATGGGCGCGAAATTGTTGATTTCTATGGTTGGAGCGATTGGAGTGATGGTTGTATGGTGTAAATTATGTCTGCGGCACTTACCTCAGCTCTAGCTGTTGCATTTGTTGAAAATGCCTCAGCTTGCCATTGGCCAGATGCAATTTCTCCTCGAGGGCCGCATTTTCCACGCATTTGATCGAGTACTTCTCGGAAAACGACAGAATCTCCAGTCGCAGTTCATCGAGCTCCTCTCTGCAAGAGTGAGGCATGTTAAATCATCTATCATTCGATAATTTTGGGTACTTACTCCTTGAGCGGCTTGGCGCCATCTCCTCGCATGTGCTCGCCACGTTGCACCTGACGCAGGAACTCCGCCTTGAAGCGTGACACCTCACGTTGCACCTCGCTCTGGTGGGCTTTTCGCATGGCATCCAGAGCTGCCAATGTTGCCTAGAAGTGAAGAGTGCCGTTAAAATCACGCTGGATAAAGAAGGAAATAATAAATCGTTACCTGAGTTTCTTCGGCTAAAGCCGTTTCCTTCTCGGCCAACAGATGCTCAATTTCCAGCTTGTGCTTTTCCTCCATGTCGCAAATAAGCCGACGATGCGATGACTCCATGGCGCTTAGGCCCTTCTCGCAAAGTGTCTAGAATGGAGTGAGTTACATTTAGTTAAAAAGTGGATTGAATACAGATTCCTGACATACCCTAAGCTGTTCGATTTCCGTCTGGTATCGCTTTCGGAAACTCTGCTCATCGGCGACGTTGGCGTGCTCATGGCGATAGACCTCTCGAAGGCATTCGAGCTGCTTTCCATGCTCCCTTTCGAGCAGATCGAGACGCTTTTCCATTCGCTTGCAGCGCTCATGCTGTCGTCCCAGCTCGTCGCTCAGTTCGTGGCGCTGTTGGAGCAGCTGTTGCTGCTCCTGTTCCTGGTTGGCACACTTCTCCAGGGCCAGGGCCAATTCGCTCTCGCGCTGTTCGAGCAGTTGTTCGCTGCGTTGCAAATCCGTCTCAGTTTGCTGTTGCAGGGTCGAGAGTTTCTCGACACGTTGCCGCAGCTCGCAACACTTGTGGCACGAGTCCTGCAGGCAGGATAGCTCCATTTGCTCGCTGACCAGCACACATGTCTCGGTTAGGGCACGCTCAAGTTGCCTGAGTCCATCCTTGCGATCATTTAAGGGCGACACCGATCGCCGACTGCGCTGTCCGGCACGCAACTGTTGCAACTGGGTGAGACTCTGCTCCATTCGCTCCTTGCTGCTCAGAAGCACATGTTCCAAACTATGCAGCCGCTGCAGCAGATGAGCAGATGAGTTCAATGGCGATGACTGGCTGCTGGAATCGCTGCTGGACTCGGTGGTGATGGTGGTGCTGATGGTGCTGCTGCTGCTCTCAGCTGGCTTGCGCTCCACAGTATCCCGTTGCAGCTCAGTGATCTTCAGCTCTAGCTGCTCCTTGCCCTTCAAGGAGAGCGAACGTCGTCGCTCCGACTTGGCCAGCTTCTGCTTCAGCGCTCGCACCTGTCGCTCCGAGGTGCTGTACTTGATCGTCAAGTCCTGAATGCGTGCAGCCATCAATTGCAACTGCGCCCCATCCTCCATTTGGCAACGTTCCAGTTTCTGCTGCAACGCCGTCTGTATCAACTCGAGTGCATCATATTGATTCTGTGACTGCTTGAGTTCCCGCTTCATCGCACGAATCTCATTAACGGCCTTCTCGAAGCGACTGCGCAGCTCATTGTACTCCTCGGCGAGGGAGTCCCGCTGCAGGCAGTACGGATCAATATCGCTGATTGTGGTCAGATCGCTGAGCGAGTCCATGCGCTTCATTTTGTGACGCTGTAGATTACTGAGACTGGCCACCTGACTATTGTCCGCCTGCAGCTCCCGCAGCCGCTTATACAAGCTTTCGTTCTCCTCAATGCCTTGGGCCAGACGATCCTCCAGTTGCTTAATCTTGCACTGACTCTCCGTTAGTTGTAGGCTCAAGGTGTGCACCAGCTCCGCTGCACTCTGCTTGGCACTGACCAGCTCTCCATTCAGCTGTTGCTGTTGCTCCTGCAGTCGGGCCGTCAGCTCCTGCTCCGTCCGCTGCAGTGTCGTGAGCAACTCCGACATGCGTGCCTCCCGCAACTTTGCCTCGGTGCGCAGCGTCTCGCATTGTTGCTTGAGCTCGGTGCGATCCGGTCGCATCTCCTCGGGCACAGCCATCAGAGGCAGCTCATCACTGGCCACACTATCCACAGTGCTGCGACGCGAACTGGGCGGCGAGCTGCGACTTCGCTTGTGCAGACTGGCTAGACTGCGATTCCGCAGGCAGCTCCTTAAGACGGGTGGCGATGGAGACAGCGGTGAACCCCAGTCAAGGCTATCCCTCCGGCCACCCTCCGACGCCGTGCGATACTCCTCATCGGAGGAGAAATGCGGCGCATTTGCTGGCGTGCCTTGAGTGGTTGGACTGGTTTGCAGCTGCGCCTTGATAAAGTCCTGCTCGATGTCGCTCTGCTTAAGGATCGACGGCGGCGTCGAAGTAACCGGAGTTGTTGTTGTCGAGGGATTCTCCAGCTGCTGCTGTGGCAACCCTGCCGCACTTCGCAGCACCGCCAGCCAATTGTTTCTCGAGCTGGGCGATAGACTGGCCAGAAAAAGACGTTGCTTGTCCCACGTAATGAGCTGAAAGGCATGCTGCTTAGTAGCGTTGGGCTCTTCCACAACAGTCGACAGGCTGTTGACATCGAGGACACCATCGAGAACGCCACGTTCCTCGCAGAGCGGATCTCTGTAGTAGAAGAGAGCCGCCCCACTCAATGTGAACCAATGTTTGCTCCACTCGCCCGTCCGATTGTCCAGCTTCATTAGCCAGCCCTTTTTGGCATTCAACGACTCCTCGACACTTTTGCCTGACGGCTTGACTGTACACTTGCTGGACTTGCTGATAGATCGCAGTTCATCCGATTTGGCCATGTAGTTGGCGCACAGCTCGTCCAGATTGCAGCCACCATCGGGATCGCCGCGTTCGTGCTGATAATGCTTAGCGGGCTTCAGTTGCAGCTGCATTCGATTGCCAGCTTTTCCACTCTTTGCACTCTCCACTTGTTGTTGCTTAGGCTGTTGCTGCTTTTGCTGTTGCTGCTGTTGTTGCTGTTGGGACACTAGAACTGTGGGTATCTTCTTGACTATTGCGGACACAATCGCTGGGCTTGAGTTGGCCGCCAGTGGTAATGACTTTGGTCTCAGATTAACAAGCGTTTGCTCGTTGGTCGCGTTTAGGGATTTGCCGGTGGATGTCAATTGGAAATCGGTTTCATCACGCGATGTCTGGTACTGGTAATGATGTTGATGTTGATTATTCAGCGCATTGTTGACAGCCGTTGACCAGCGTTTGCTCTGCTGTTGACTTAGGTTTGTTATAGTGTTCGCAATATCCTTAATTGTTTTCTCATCGCGGCGCATATCCTCGATCAGCAGACAGCCAGTCGGTTGAGAAACTGCAAAAGGGCGGAAAATACAATGGATTATATATATATACATAAATATATTATTATTTCCGTAAAAACTATAATTTAGACTTAAATTTTGAAAGATTCAAATTTATTGTACTTGTTCCTATTGTTGTCCATTTGGCTCTCACATTTGGTAAGCGTTTTCATTAAGTGCACTGATATACGAGTGCCTATTGGCCATAAGCTAACAATATCAATGCCATTGAGTGAAATTGGTAATAGCCATATTTGCTAGTGGGTTCCATATTCTCTGGAAATGTTTATGCCATCCACAAAGCCATAAAATGTGGCACGGTAAGTTATTTGTGTGCAAATATAATAAAATTATTAAAACGGGTTGAATGGTAAGAGGATCCTCTCGAAGAGATGCTCGATAAGGCGAACAAGTTCTCGCACAGCAACGGGCAAAAAAAAAAAGAAGAAAAAAATGGATTCGGTGAGGGAGTGAGCGAGATGGGTAGTGCCATAATTTTATTAACACCCAAACGAGTCCGGGGATCCATTGGGGAAAACATCAGCGGCAACTTGGCTAAAGTTGTCCCATAAATATATATGATTTCAAAATATATATTTAGACGAGCCCTTGTCCACAGGTCCCACGGCGGAGACCTGTTTAGGTTTATTATGATTATGATACGAATTTCCGACTCTGTCTGGCCATTAAAAACCCACCGAGTCTGCGTTTGAGTGCGCATCAATTCGGTCAGTCGAACAGGTTGAACTCTTGGGCCAACTTTTTGGCCAATCGAACTCGCTGCATTTATCTTGATTATTGAGTTGTTGCCCCGCCGGTGTACAAGACAAAAAAGCAGGCACAACAAGATCAAGATTGTACACCGAAGTTTGCATACTCTTGAAGAGCAGAGCTTATAAATTATTATAAATTTAAAAACAAAAACGAGTTTATGTCGCAATCGATAAGTTTTTTAAAACATTATTTTTTAGAAATATGTCAGCACATCTAAGCAGTTTTTTTTTTAAATCATAAAAATTGGCAATGAAGCAATTTATTTTCCTTTTTTTTAAGAGGGATTTCATGCCAATATTGGAATACGCCTTGCAAGGGTATACAAACGAAAAAGAAATACGCAAGAAAGACTTCTTGCTCTGTGAACTCCTTGGAGCGTCAGCTTTGGATCATGTTGCCGACAAGGCGACGCTTGACTTTGGCTGAATGACTAACTGAGCAAGCAGGTTCAAGGTTACTGTGCTAAATGGTGGGGTATGCCTTTAATTGGCCGACATGTCGGTCCTACTTAGTTCCTAAAGGCGAACGAAGACGGCAACGACTACGTCGCCGTTGATTACGCTAAGCCCGAAAAGCTAGGCGACTAGCCATGTATGTGTGTAGTGTGTAGTGTGTAGTGTGTAGTGTGTAGTGTGTAGTGTGTAGTGTGTAGTGTGTAGTGTGTAGTGTGTCCACAATGGAATTTATAAAACTTATGATATTATACATAGTGGCAGGCAGCATCACGAGCACAGACAAAAGGATAGACAGACAGCAGACTAAATATAACTTATTTTATTTGCTATGATAGTAATTATATCTTCACTGGTTTTCTTTAAATTTATATCATTACTCTTTGTGAAGTAATATTTAAGCCAGTTATCTGAAATGTTGACTGGGGCAGTTCGTTTAAATCGTTTCTTGCCCGCAAATATAATCCTGCTGCTTACTCAGCTAATCACGCTCTCTGTTTGTTTAAGGTTGCAATATATTTTGCTGTTTACTCGCAATATTTTTATACTTTCTAATTAAACACATTTGATTAATTAGTGCAGCCAATTAGTTAGTCTGAACTGAAGTCCACTCAATAATGGATTTCTGTAAGCAAGATTAAAACGGACCCCAGCACCGCCCTGGCATAATAAATAATCAAATTGCAAGTTCATTTGGGCAATGAAACTGAAAATTGCCTTCTCGCAATATAAATGTCTGCGCTTACTCCTACTTCCCGTCTTTCCTGCTTATCCTCGTTGCACGTCCAGCTCATAGTTCTGCCTATGTTGACAGCCTTGGGCACCCCTCACACGATGACTTTGAATAATTTCTAACTGAGGGAACCTTGCATAAATTCAGCCTGGCTTCTTGGCCAGTAAAAGAACTCGTTACACTTATGAATATTGATTGGTTATTGGTGGCCCCAGTCTGCAGTCACTCGCATCGTTATCTATCTGTGTGCAAAAGTACATATGTGTATGGACATCCGCCCCTTTGAATTCTACGAACCACAAACATACATACATCCATCCATACATACATACATACATACGTAAATACATACATGCATGCGCATATATATTGAGCTGTCCCTGTCATTTTGCATTTGGTGCACCACACAAATGGGAGCTCCACTTATATGTCAGCCACCATAATGTTTATTAATTATAGCATGAAGTGAACATTTTTTTTCCTTTTCCTAATTAGCAATTAATTATTGGCCCTTGCCCGATGCACAGTTTGAGAATTTTGTAATTGTTATCACAGTAGCTATTGGTTTAAAATATTAACCACAGTTGAGTTGGCTTTGACGCAGCTTACTATCGTAATGTTTGTGGCTTAAAGTGTGTTACCAATTTCAGCCCTTTCATTAGAAACTTAACATTTGGACACAAGAGTGTATCTTGTCATTTTAGTAATAGTAATATAATCTTTAAAGTGTCTGCATTGCTTGCCCAGCTCTCTCGGTAAAATTATTCTGTCTTTGGCCCATTCCTTGACTGCATCAAACCAAGATTTATTTGCACTGTAAACTGTAATTATTCAGTTTGTGGCAACTGCCGTGGAACGCGCCCATTACAAGTTCCCCCACGTACACCAACAACAACAACAACAACAACAACAACAACAACAACAGCCAACGTGTCCGTTTCTTTGTTCAGGTCCATATCCAGAGGGGACTATCAAGTGCCGGACTTGTCTTGCCACTAGCCCTAGCAAAAAAACCTAAAAAAAAAAAACCTAAAAAAATGCTGAAAAATTCAGTGTTTGCTGCCTAATTTTGCTGTGCCGCCGGGGGGCTATTAGGTGAATAGGTGTACAGTATACAATCCTTGTCGTTGTGCATTTTAATAGCTTTCGCCGGGCTAAGCTCTTTCATTCAGAAAGTTTCTGGTGGAGCCAGTAAATTGCCTCATTTGGTGCACACTTTTGTTTTTCGATGTAACGTAATTTGTTTGTGCCAGCTAACTGCAAGCCTATTGCACCTTGCCCCAAACACAACACGGCTTTGGCAGGTGTTACAGTCTACTAATTATTTATATAAACATTCATCTGTAGAAACATTTGAAATGCGCTCATTGGCCCATCAGAAAGGTGGCTGTGCTGGGGCTAGCCAGCTTAGTCATTTTTAGTTTATCAACTACTTAAATATTGACATTCGATGTTTTGGCCAAGTCTTGAATTGTGCAGACTATTGAGAAGTGGGGAAGATCAGTAATCTAAGCAGACAAAGTCAGCAACTATGTGTGTGTCTTTTTTGGCGAACAACTAGCAACAACAGCAGAAGAATGATGCAGATACACTATAATTTAAGCGTGAATATCATTTTTCCATGAACAAGTATCCTGCAGCAATGTATGTGAGAACATTCACAGTAACTGCAATTACCAGACTGAGACCCAGCCAGTCAACTTTGTAAACTCAGAACTCAGAACTCGGCTCAGAGCAGTTAGCTCGAACCTAAGCAAGGGCACGGGGCCATTTGGGGCATTGTGTGTGTGTGTGTCTGCTGCATCTAAAGAAAATTTATGAAGCCTACCATTAAGTAGGAAGCTGAGCAAAAGATGCCCTGCACGTTTGTGCCTTACTTTGTTGTTATTGTGTGAATTCAAGGTTAATTTCGTAGCTGGGTCTTTAACTAGCTGCACGCACCGTCTGAAACCCAAACCCACCCCCTCTCCCTCGTCACCATCCTCTACAGCCTACGACGCCCTACGCAACCGTCGCGACGCGTCGCCTCCCTCATGCCACCCAGCCAAGCAGGGCATCTATCTGGTCTGTGCTTGATAATTTTGATTGCTGCAAGCCATAAATGATCATAAAAATTATAGCAGCTGGTACAAAGAGGGCAGTGAAAAATGAAACAAGCACAATTTAGTTTCGGCACGCAGAATTCAGCATACTCTTTCAGGACCGCATTATAACTGGCCACCTCTGTGTATTGATATTTATTGATGTACGCTGTTAATAGTAGCCGATAATAAACAGAGAGATAAGCGTACATTTTGCTGATGGCGAATACTTTGTACATCCCTATAATGCGCTCCACACTTCATGTACACACTTCATGGACACATTATTCCGTCCGCTAGGGTATACAAACAAGAAAAGTAAAAGTAACTTTACCACCTTAATAATACATAAACATAAGTACATAATAATCACATAAGTACATGCTTGTGCATGTGTGCTAATGATTAACGTGTGTGTGTCAAAGCCATTTATAAAATCTTCTTATTACTGCTAGTAGTTGTTAATGTCTAGTTAATTAGGATATCTTGAGCAAGTGCTCGGTGATCGCAATAATGCTTTGAAGTATCAACATTTCATGTTCATGTTAAGATGAGCGTGTCTACATAAGTTTATATAATGCTATCAGAATTAAATTAATTAACGCCTTATCAGCTGAAGCAAATCACTAAATTATGATTACAGTTCAGGTACAAGCAGCGAAGTCGTCGCGAAAGTCAATCTCATTAAATATATTCAGTTTTAAAATACTTATATAATCTCCTGTAGACCTCCACTTATTGGATGTCGAGTGAAACTTACCCCGATTTGTGATCTCGTTGCCAGCATTGCGATTGTTCTCATCCTGTCCACCATGGCATATTGATGAAGACGAGACTTTTGTCTTCCTTGACGTGGACACTTGCTGCTGCTGCTGCTGATGGTCATCTTCCTCTTCCTCATCCTCACCAGTCTCGACGCCATCGTCCTCATCATCGTTGGCGGTTGCTGTGACTGTCAAACTAACCGTATTCGTCGAGCTGGAATCATCGAGATTACCCAGCAGATTGCCAGCCGACTGCGAGGACGTAAGCGTGTCCTTGTGATATGAGCTATGGCGATTGCCCAACTTAATTGCCATGTCCACATTTGAGGACTGCCGCAGACAACTGATCTGACCACCTGGTAGCGTGGTACTGCGCTTGTGTCGACCCTTAGACTTGGGGAACGCCGTCAATATGTTCAGCCACCACTGCGACTCATCCGGACTGATGCCCTTGACGAAGGTGACACGCTCCGGCGCAGTTATGGCAATGGAGTTTGTATGGCCGGTCACTTCTTCGGCGCTGCTCACTTCAAGTACTTTGGTCATATCAATGCAGGCCTGTGGCACCGTCTCCGGCTGTGAAATATATATAGATGAAGATCTTATAGAAATCGCATGGCGATAGAGTTTTTCAACGCATCAAATTTATGCTTAATGATGATTAAAAATAGTTCAGGCGAGCTTTATGCTTTTTGAAAAGTCGAAAAAGTATAGTCAGTAAGTGTAATTTGTATGCTTTTAGGCACACAATCAAAATAATTTGCGAAAGTCACTTACATAATCATCCACTGAATAAGTCAGTTCGCCATCATCGTAGAGTACAAACCATCGTCTTTGCCAACGCTAAAAATAGAAAAGAAAACTAAATGTTACTATTTATTTTAAACAAGTTATATATTTGCCATCAGCAGTGTCGGTAAATGGTTTATAATCGCTCGATTGCGGTCGACACTGATCACACAAGTTACCCTTGAGTTAATCCAACAATTTACAATTTCGTTATGGTAATGCCTTTAAGGGGTCCAATGGCAATATCAAAGCGGCATTACTTCATTTGTTTCGAAGTTCATGGGCATGGGCATGAATGTATATACGTATGTATAAATAAATGTACATATGTATATTATGTATAAATTTGTATGTATGTATTTGCATGTCAGACATTTGATATGGCTTGTCCTTTGTCGGATCATTACCATTTTTGGTCTACCCACGAAAGGTGGTGAAGGTAAATTATTGCCATTGGTTGTGAGCCGCACCGCCCCCATAGAAGAAGAAATCATAATTCTTTCGGTTTTCTGCTGCCGTCATTGCTTTAAAAATTACTAGCCAATGCCTTTGCTGGTTCTGATTGTTATTGTTGTCGCAGTTGAATACAGAAATCATAACAAATGCAAGGCTCCAACAACAACAACAACAAGAATAGCAACAACATTATACAGAGTCTACACGTATTCGCGATACTCGCTCTGGCTGCGGTGATATTTATGGTTCTAGTGATATTTATGCAAATTGCTAAAAGTCAAAGCAAATTAAGCCCAAGCTTCAAGAAGATGACGTTGAAATGTTGCATCGTTGTCCAAGTCGCCACAGTTTACTTCACTTTTATCACACACCTCGTTTCCCCACCCATCAATTTGCAACAATAACTATTATAATAGCTATAGGTTCCTCTGCTTCTGTGTGTGTGGTGTGTGGTGTGTGTGTGTGTGTGTGTGTGTGTGTGTGTGAGCGAGGTGTGTCGAGTGTGTGTGAACTGCAACGTTTTCCTTGCACAGGCTCCTCACTTAATACTCCAATTCAAATTGAAACTTAATTTTGACTTGAATGCTCTTTTATAGAGCATATAACAGAAATTAGGGATTATTCAAGACTGGGCGCAAGTGGATTCTACATACGGGATATAGAGAAGATTTTTAAGTGTAATATAAATCTACTCAATTCTTGATAAAGCTAATCGAATTATCGAACTTATTTATTTGGTTTGTTACATAGCTTGTAATGTAATCTATTAATAATTGTAAAGCATTGCTAAGGGTTGCTAAGTAGACTCACTTGTAGATTGTTAAGAATCGTGGCGACTTTTATATTTCATAATAAATAAACAAATGTGTGTTTTATTTCTAGTTTCCTTGACAATCGAATTCGGTATGGGTGGCAAAATGGTGCAAAATAGGTCAGTAATTGTGGGCCGCCTCGCTTTCACGTCACAATTTATGGCGATTATTTATAGAACTCACTTGCAGCTCGTACGATTGCGGTTCAGAAGTGACCCACTGCTAACTTGTGTGATAACCCGGACTGGTGTGAGATGTCTGATGACAGGCCACATTGGCCTCAGACGTCAGAGGTATTTGTGTGCTAATTATTTCACAGATGATTTATATTTAATGTAAATTATTGTATATAAGTCATTTATTATACCTATATTAATATTTTCATTTCAATTTTTATTTAAATTGAATAATCTGGAATGGTCTTTTTTTTTTTGGATCAGAGATTGATTAGTAGCTCTTTCACATTCCCATCATGTACCAATACATTATGTACCTAGTAAATAATAATGCAAATTAGACAAGATCAATCTGCGATCATAACAAGAGCAGCAACAACCTTGTCGACTTATATTGCATTGACATTCAATGAAGGTCGGGGCTTTAAGCGTGCTCCGCTCTCTGCAGCTGAGTTTCTCTTCTAGCTCATTATTCACCTCCCCTATTAGTTGTGTTATATTCATGCTATAGCGTTACAGTTCTTAAGCCCCCACTAACTCAATGTGTGAGTATATAAGGTGTTGCGTGCATTGAGAACACTGATTATTGCCGTAGCAGTGGACGCACGCAGATCGCACCAGTTGCAAGTTCATCACCTCAATTCAATATTTTCGAAAAGTAAGTGTATTTCAGACAGTCCACACTGAGATGTGCGTCCAAGAATATCTATTCCAGGATTTATAATTAGATTGGCATTATGTGGTACACCCGATATGGTACACCCTAATACTTAATCCAAATTAAGCAACTAAAATGAAAAGAGCCGGCATCAAAACAAAACAAAAAACAAAACCAAGACCACGAGTAGTGCAGATGATCGCCAGCGTTACTGATAAACAGCTGCGAGTAAATACTCAAACTAAGCAGCCTGTTCGCCTATAAGTAGAAGGTATCGACGGGCCAAACTAACAGAGTGTTTTGAATTCTCTGCCCGAACAGGTGAACAGAGTTGAGGACATCACTGGAACCATGGTTATCGCTAACAGTAACATCATCTTTGTCGCCGGTCTGGGTGGCATTGGCCTGGACACCAGTCGCGAGATTGTCAAGAGTGGCCCAAAGGTAGGTTATTGCCAGTAAATCTATGGAATAAGTAAGTAAAAGTAAGAAGAAATTGTTTTTATTTATTTTTTTTATTCATTTAGAACCTGGTGGTGCTTGATCGCATTGAGGACCCCGCTGCCATTGCCGAGTTGCGAGCTCTCAATCCCAAGGTGACCGTTACATTCTATCCCTATGATGTAACCGTGCCATTGGCTGAAACCAAAAAGCTATTGAAGACAATCTTCGACAAGCTGAAGACAGTTGATCTGCTCATCAATGGCGCTGGTATCCTGGACGATAATCAGATTGAGCGCACCATTGCGGTGAATTTCACAGGTACTGTGAACACCACTACTGCGATCATGGATTTCTGGGACAAGCGTAAGGGCGGTCCAGGTGGTGTTCTTGCCAACATCTGCTCAGTAACTGGCTTCAACTCCATCTATCAGGTGCCCGTTTACTCTGCATCAAAGGCGGCTGCCCTCAGCTTCACCAGTTCCCTCTCGGTAAGTAAATATATAAATATACATATATACTTCAGAAGGTGACAATCTATTGATTCTTAACAGAGATTGGCCCATATTACTGGCGTTACGGCATATTCCATCAATCCGGGCATTACCAAAACCACTCTGGTGCACAAATTTAACTCTTGGCTGAATGTTGAGCCACGCGTTGCCGAGCTACTCCTTGAGTTTCCCACACAGACAACGGTGCAGTGCGCACAGAACTTTGTGAAGGCCATTGAGGCCAACCAGAATGGTGCCATCTGGATGTTGGATCTCGGCCGTCTGGATCCTATTGAATGGACCAAGCACTGGGACTCTGGCATCTAAACTGTACATGAGATCTATACAAGGAGCGAGACTACATTTAACACACCATTGTCAAAGTTTGATAAAAAGTACGAAAACATAGATTCTGTTTACAATTGAAAATGGCATGGCTTCCAATCAACGAATTAACACATCGAAAAAGTGGTGTTCGAGAGCAACCAATAAATAAATTTGTATTTTCTGACCAAATTTTCCTCGAGCAAAGGCTGACAAACAAATAAACATTTAGACATACAAAAAAAAAAAAAAAATGTTTTATAATTAGATTGGTGACATGACCCACAATATGTTTAATAAATTAGAATACCTCAATAGGAGAGTATATTAATAATACTCATAAGTATAAGAGCCGGCAATATTTGACTGCAGTAGCAAAAACAATACATCATACTGAAATCCAATTAATATATATGTCATCGCCTAAAAGTATGCTTTTTATATTTATTTTTATATTTATGTTTTTAAACAGTCGATGTTTTTCTCAAACCAATAAATATATATAAATAATTATTTAAATAAATAAATCCGTTTATTATTATTGCCTATAAGCTGTTTTTTTTTTTGTTAACAAAAGTATTACGATGATCACATGCAGAGCCACGTCGTAAATAACTGTGTGCATTATCATTATGATGATATTGACAATCACAGGTATTAACCGCAAGCTGCATATTATATAATTAAAATAAGTGATTTTGCTTTTTGCCCTTCTAGCAGAATGCATCAGAGCTAGTTGCTGCCAACGTCAACGTGAATTACATTGAAGAAACTGAACTGAACTTCTCTGTTTATGTATATTTATTGAAAGCTGATGATGATGATGATATTAATATATATCATTTAAAAAATTAAAATTAAAAAATTTAGTCTATTCTTAGACTGTTTCGAAATCGGTATAAATACCTGGTGTCTTCAGACTAGAGAAACCATTTGCTAATAATGCCAGTTTGACCAATTGGCGGCATCACAAGTCAGTGCATTGAACTTTGGCACATTTCCAACTAGCCAACTGACAGTCGAGCGTCGATAGCCGATGTTTGCCGCTAAGTTATTAAGGGACATGCCTCAAGACAAGCGGCAAAGGCAAATAAAATCTGGCGAAGCTGTCACATTGCTGGAGGCCCGGTCAGAAAGGCGTATTTGGTGGAAGGGGTATGTAGGCCGTTGAGTGCTGCCCATTTTGGCATTCCTTATGCCCAAGCTGTTAAATAATCAATATTCAATAGCCTTCTGCCACTTTTTGAAGCAAGCTGCTTTTCTTTTGGGGCAGCGCAATCGAGAAATCGATTAGTCACTGTAAGAGAACCGTGCAATTGTGATGCAGCTCTTCTTATAACCCTTAAAATGGGTGGGTGTGATTTTTTTAAATTGTTTTTTTTTTTTATTGTACAGTCAGTCAGACTGCAGTTTGAATATGAAAATGTCAGAATAGACACAACTGTTTTAATCTAAAAAAAAAAAATGAAAAATCTGGTTCTGACTAACTAATTAATAGGTAAAGGGCAATGCCAAGCTTACTAAGTTGTGTACAATGAATATAAGTATTTGGTTTTCAAATATCAAAGTGCATAAATTCGTCGACTTGGTTTTTATTTGATGGTTTTATTTTTGCATTTAACATTACAAATATTATAGCCGCATCAGCAGCGCACCTCCTTTGCGGGGATTAGACCTAAACATGCAACCGGTTAAGCGTCAGCCGCAAAAAAAAATATTAAATACAAAATGAAATACAAAAAAAAAAAAAATGCAAAAAATATGTATGCTATGCGCAGAAGGTGGAGATTAATCAAAGCGCTGTTTAAATTGCAATACGTGCTTGGTCACCAGTTATTTTTACTAATTAACCCGACGGATGCACGCCACCAAGCCAAAAGATTACAGCTATTATGCATGGGACACTTGTCTAGATGCCACAACGTCAAAGTTTTGTCTGAAAGATTAAACTGCCATGTAAAGCAATGTGGGCTTATAAGGCATTTGATAACTGACGTAAAATATGTGAAATTATTTTGAAAGTATATAAATTGTATAGAAAATGCATTTAAATTAAGTTTATTATATATATTCTGCTGTTATCAAACTTGTTTAAGCACAATCACACTTTTAAAGGCAATCGCTAATCGATTGTGTAAATGGGAATGGTTGCGATACTGAATAACATGTGTTACTCACAAGGCAGCAAATTAGCAGACAGCCACATAAAGTTCTCGAAAATGATCTCGAGGGGTTCACAGAGGGGTTTCCCCGCCCATTTGCAGCGAAAAGTCGCTTCTAATCAGATGGGACAAAGCCAAGTTTAGGCTCACCCAGCAAAAACCGCCACTTTGTTTGTACACATGTACAATATGTGTATGTACAACGATCCTTAACCGGTCCACACACAATGAGGAAGTAAGTTTTATTCTACGTATTCGTAGCATGTGTCGTCTGCATCTGCATCGTCAAAGTTGGCCAATTGATCTGGCCAGTAAGCTGAGACAGACAGACGATGTCGATGACGATATCTACACCAATTTTGTGCCTGTACTGGGCTGAGCTGGGCTCCCCAAGCAGTTGCCGTTCTGTTCTGTATTCTGCTGTTGTTGCGTGCAACGTGCAGCTAAGGGAATTGCATTGTGGCAGAAACGGTTTTCAGCCGCCGCTCCAGCAACTCGCACACAATGGGTATGGTTTGAGCTGCAGCTGCATTCTCTATTGTGCGATAAAAACTGAGCCCACTGCCATTCTCGCAGATTGTTGATTGTTGATGATGTAAGTCGCAATCGTTCCATCAATCTTGGCCAGTAGTTCAACATTAACTGTTATTAGTTGCACTTTTTTCATGCAATTTTATTTGGGTATGGATGGGTGGTATTATTACAGTCGCGTGCTTTGACGAATTCTCGGTATACTTAGGCAAAATTAGCTCATTTTTTCTTTTTTTTACAAATTTTAATAGAATAACAGTTGTCCCCTTCAGCATTGGCTTTTTTTTATGAAAACCTTTATTCAATATTGATATAGTGAAAAAATTGAATACCTTTTTTTTTACACCAGCAATTTTTCACATAATTACTTTTAATAAAATATCTTTTTAATTTCATGCAAGCATTTGGATTGTGCAAAGTTATTACTTATCTTGTTAAATGTATCTATATACACATTTTGCTATTACCATTTCGAATTCAAGTTGTGCAAGCTCGCAAGGAAAATGTTGCCGAAAAACCACTGAAGCTCAACGCCAATCAAATGTTGCGTGTGTTGAAGGCAGCATTATCTGCTAAAAGCGAATTGTGCAACGAATGCCAGCAGCACCAATAAAAATTGACTTGAGCAGGCGCAGCTATCCTATATATACATATATACAATACATGGAAACTATCTATGTCATAGATAAATGTATAAGCACACGTACACACACACACACACATATACACATATATACAAACACGTACACATGCACTTCCATAAATGGGGACCGCAGAATGCGGCCCAAAAATAAAGTTATCGATGCGCTAAATATATATGTGTATACAAACTTACACACATACATGTACAACATATACATTTGTAAGCATAACGCCTCGTGAGGAATGCTGGAGCGAAAACCACCTGGGAAATGGCGTATACCGCAAAATGCATCTACCGTTCAGCGTGCTGTGCTGTGCTGTGCTGTGCTGTGCTGGTTCGCTTCTGCTGGAAAACTCATTCAGTCATTAAATGCCGTTATCTGCTGATTACACAATAAAAGCGACCATAACAACAACAATGGCAGCACAGCAGCCAAAGCAACAGCAGCAGCCAACAAAGCTACTGAGCGCCCAAAGCTAGCAGAGAACCCAATTCAAGCGCATCTGTAGAGGAATTACGACAGCAACACACACACACACAGACACACACACACACAAACAGAGAACAGCTAAAACAACAACAACAAGAGCTTGCAATAATATAACGTAACATTTAGAACATCTTTGTTGTAGGCTGCACACAGCAGCAGCAGTGGCAGCAGCAGCAGCAGCAGTAGTGGCAGCAACAACAAAACCAGCAGTGAAAAAAGAGGCGCTCAACATTGACTTGACTGATGGGAATGGAGGGACGCACGGTGGGGCCAGGTTGCGGTTGCTGCCAGATTTGTTACGTTCGCTGTCTGTTTTGCCTGTCTCTCTGCCTGTCCATCTGTCCATCTGTCCGCTTGTCGCCCAGGCAAGGATGTGTCAGAATAACTACCCGAAACTCGACAACACGCCGACGTTTGAGCCTTTCACCACGCATTGCTGCTCTTACCAGAGGCTCTCTCCGAAGTACGCAATTGCATAACTACTAAGCACACACACACACACACACACACACACACACACATAGAAATCAAAAACACCACCGCTGGTTCTCTTCTGACCAATTACCGTGGATGAGAGAGTAATGAAAGCAAGCTATGATTGAATTCAAATAAGACTGAAAAAGCAATTAAAATAGTTATGAATATTTCTGAATTGAAGTTGAATTTTAAAAAAGACACGAAAAGATTTCAATTTTGCATAAGTGACAATTGAAGTGAATCGATTTTATTCTAGCGACTGCTAGCAGCAGGCAGACCCACAAATAGCCAATAGCCAATATCAACTTGCGGATATTTGACGTGTGGTATTTTTGCATAGACTAAAATGTCACTCTGGCTTACGGCACAGCAAAGCCGATGCAGACAGTGAGCTTTTTCAGATACAGACGGAGATCGATAGATAGATAGAGAGAGAGAGAGATAGCGACTTTGAGGAAAACAAAAGGCTTTAAGGTCGTTTGGCACAGTGTGCATCTCGCTGGAGCTGACACAAAAATGCTGTTCGGCTGTTCGGCTGTTGTTCGGCTATGTGGCTATGTATGTGGTAGGTGCAAGAAATCGAGTCTCGCATTGCACCACGATCTCGTTGCTGTGCTCTTTGCTTATGCCATTAGTTATTAGATCTGGTCAGTGTGTGTGCGTCTCCCCCAGAAAATCAATGTGTTTGCTTGTGTGTGTCTATTAATGCCGTTGTGGAATTTTCAACAAGTTTTGTGCAGCGTAAAATGTTAAAATATGATATTACCCAAGCAGGTTGTCTGTTCATGCGGCCAAAAAAAACAGAGTTTCCTAATGGCGATGCATTTCGATAGGTGAACAAACTGTTCAGCGTTTTTCTTTATTTTGGTAGCTCATATTTGTCAGCGAAAACAAAAAGCTTATACATGAAGTAACTCAGTGTTCAAACAAACGTTTCTATTGGCGGCATTGACATACAAAAAATTGATTAAATCGGGTCAAAATGCAAATAGCAAACTGGAAGTTTCAGCTGTGTACTTTGGTCAAAATAATCAGTACTGGTGATTGTGTATAAAGTCAATTATATGCTCGAGTTACGACAAATCTAATATGTTTTCATTATCTTTAGTTTAGACTTTAGCATTGTCAATGTGTTTTTTTTTCTTTCTTTCAGTGTATGCAATGAGTTAATGTAATTGAACTTTTCGCTAACGAAGGTCAATTGTTTTTCGTATGTATTATGTAGTTTATGTTGTTGTCATAGAACTACATACATATTGTACACTCAGAAGCATTGCCAAGCAGCTGTATGAGATAATTATAAGACTCCCTCCAGACCCCTGGACCCCAACCGTTGCCACTTGTTTGGCTGCAAAACAAACGGATTGAGTCAGTATAAAAATATTGAAAAACAAATGAAAAAATGAATTGGCATTTATAAGAACACTAATTGCCTCAATTAGCCGCAGTAGTCGAAGTCGCTGAGCCCAGTAACAGGTGTGCTGCTAAGCCACAAGCCTCAAGCCTCAAGCCTCGCAACAAGTTGCGCAATGTGTCAGGCAAGAGAGAGAAGTCGATTCGTATCGTATCTGAACACAATTGTTCAGAAAGTTCAAAGCATTTGCGGTCGGTCACACCTCCTGGGATGTCAATTAGACTATGAGTTGACCTTGAATTCCCTAGAGCACGTGTCTCAAAACTTACTTAATTGCTTGTGTGCTCGAGAGTGCAGCTGAGGCATGCTGGCATCTCTCTCGATAGAAAGGCATTGAGTTACTCAACGCGAAAAAGGTAAAATGAAAACAGCCATTAATAACTGCAAGATGTTGGCAACCAAAAGCCAAGCAGAACACTTCCTCATTGCCAAGAACACCGCCTAATCTTACAAGCCATTAAAAACCAGCAAAGTATCCGCAGTTTGCCAGATCCCAGGCCATGGGTTTGGGTTTGGTTTTTGAGTTTCTGTTTCGGTTTGGGGCTGAACTGCATATAGAACGTCTTTCTCATACCAGGGACGTACTGTTCTCGCTCCCATAATGAATTGTCAATCATTATGTAATCTTCGAGTAAAAAATGATGCAGCAGGTTTTCATTTTGTTGTGTTTTGTGTTTTGTGCTTTGTTTTTGTTTCTGTTTGCGTCCGTTCTCTTTTCTTTTTTTTTTTTAGCGGTTTGCTTGAATACACACAGTACGTATCTGGCCAATGCGTGGGCAGCATAATTTTTAGACAGAAATACAGAGAACTGTCGGTGGAGCGCATGCGTTTTAGATCTTTTGCCGTGGCATGTGGCGCTAACTCAGCTCTCCCGAGCAAATGCCAGACCATCATTTATAACACGGACAGCATCAGCTGCAGTTTCCACTTTGACTGCATTTTCAGGCACCTTTGTAACTGAAGCATGCAAAAGAGTGCCCAACTGGAAGATACCTTGCCTCAAACACCATAAAGCTGCTTCTATGACATGACTTGAATATGTCGTCTTGGATGTTAAAGCTTCTTCGGCCTGCACAATTTGATGATAGCCTTTATTCTATAAATTTTTAATTAATACAGGGTATACTAAGTTTATTTTTTTTGAATCTTGAGTTTATTATGGCGGTTCATTGATTTGTGTTCGCTTAACGATAATATATAGGGCCAGCGCCCTTTTGGCACATCAGACATCAGAGCAGACACAATATGATGAATGCCATAACTGGGGCTTCATAAATTCGAGCTTGTTTGGGGCAGACAGCAGACCCGAAGAGGGGCAACGTGAGTTATTGGGCGGCAGCTTTGCCTGGCTTGTCAACATAGCACAGACACAGACACACGCACACGCACACGCACACACACCCACAGATGGGCAGGCAGGCATCTGTAATTTTCGTAAAGTGGGTGTACCAACAATTGAGGGAAATAAGCTTTACGAAAATTACCTTCACGGGATTTATTACATGTACGGTTTGCAATTAAAATCATC
Source organism: Drosophila cognata (assembly GCA_035041535.1). Taxonomy (NCBI): domain Eukaryota; kingdom Metazoa; phylum Arthropoda; class Insecta; order Diptera; family Drosophilidae; genus Drosophila; species Drosophila cognata. Next base: position 35,180 of record JAWNLC010000590.1, read on the forward strand.
GATAACAGTCGACTTGTAATCAAGCATTTATATAAGCACAGCTGGCTAACAATATTCGCTAACACATTATCATTAAATATCCAATTAAAATATAATGTTGTACGATCAATTGTCGCGTGTAACATAAATCTAACTGAATAGTCGTTTCAATAATTCCAGCAAAAAGTGATTAGTTGAGGTGTTATGCAATTAGATCGTTGGGCAGCGGATATCATTAGCATAACGCTCTAGATTTGAAGAAACGATTTCGCACATTGATATTCGTTGATTCGCTGTCTGTCGGCAGTTGGAGGAGAGCTGCTGTCACAACAGCTTCCTCTCGACTATTAACTTGTCAGTGGGCTTTTGAGCAATTTGTGCGCATATTACAACAGCCCAGCAATAATAACCGCAGTAGGGGCCTGCCAGCCTCATTTCAGCCGAGCACCGACCGACAACTTGCCCAGTCGTCAATCATTTTCATTTTGCTAAACGTGCCAAATGGCCAGGAGCGGAAATTGCCAACTTTTATGGCTATGATATTGGATCTTATTAAGTGCGCTCATAATGTATATGCTCAATGTGGTTGCAACATTGTCATACTGCAGTCAACTGCCACGCCCAAATACGTAATCGCTCAGTGTAAAAAGTGGGCGGCTGACAGTAGCGTGAAAAAAATTGTAATAACGTAAGTGCGGACAAAATAACAAACAGGCCGAGAAATTATGGCAATACAGCAAAAATTGATCATCAAATATCTTCCTGTTAACTTGGCCTTAGTCTGAAAAAAAAATTATGCATTAATCTTGCGCAATAAAGTTGAAGAAATTGTTATAGTTGGATAACAATCTGTCAGCTAGCTTCATGAATTAATAAGAAGGCTAAATGCTAGCGGAAATCGATTTGAATCGATAGTTGCGAAAGTGGTGAGTTTTTTTTTTCAAATAAAATAAAGTTGATATGCGCGTGGTATATGAGAGCTTACATGCTAAGTTTGATAAATCTAGATCGATTCGACTTTTGATACTGATCATGAATATATATATATATAGATGCTTCCTTCTGCATTTGAAGTGCGTTTGAACAAAATTGGAATTCACTTTAGTTTAGTAGCTCTAATAAGTTAGTTCCTTAAGCACACGTTCCACATTCTGCACCACAGAAGGAGGCAGCCAGAACTCTTAGCTGTTGACTCTTGACGGATACTCGTTGTTCATCTTGGAACGTAAGTTCTTCTCTCAGCGTACCCACACAGTTTTTTTTTTTTTTGCAGTTTGGATGAGCACATTACAGTTATACACGCTTGTGCAACCTTCGTTCTCGAGCGGTCTGCGTCTCTCTTTCACTCTCTTTGACAGTTCGTCAATGTAGCAACATGTGCTCAGTTACCTTCCCAGTTGGTTGCGTCCCCACCGCTGCCGCTCGCCGTTGACTGGGCAGCCATGCCCCGTTGGTCAACGACAATGACGGCGTGGTAACTGAATACGCAGCTCCAAGTCAACGTCATCTCCGTTAGACGCGGAATCTGAACGTCTGCCTTCCGTTTATGTAATGGAAAATGAGTGGAAAAAACAAAGCAGATGCGACTCGATGCGATGAGACGCACAGAGACGCCGCGAGGCGATCTTGAGTGCTTGGACGTGTTGTTGTCATTTTGAAATATGACTATAAGCAATATGAAGGTGGATATCTGCGTCAGACTCGGGATAGAGTTGTGTGTCGCTCTGAGTGACAGGCTGGACTCGTCTCGGCAGCTGCCAAGCGAATTGTTTTTCTTGTTTTTCTACTTAATTTTTTTTTATTTTTTTTTTTTTTTATGTACTCCTTTTTTCGCTGATCATGCAACAATGCTGAAGCAATGTGTTGGCGGTCCAGCAGAGTTTACCGTTGCGAGGTGCCCAAGAGCAATTAATTAACACACATCCAAGCGCCGCCCACGAGTTGGAGCCCCCATTCCCCGTTTACCCCGCCCGTTCACATGTTGAAAGTTACAAATACATTCGGCTCATAATAGGGCAATTGTCTGAATGCGCTGTGGGCTAATTTGCAGTTGCTGCTTCTGTTGTTGTTGTTGCTGTTGTGGTTGTTGTTTGTTTGCTAAGAATTAGCATACAAATTTACATTGCATTTTTATTTATGAATGAAACCTGAATAACGCCGCAGAGGAGTGTGCACATCTGAATAGACAAATGCATGTAGTTAAAGTGCACATAAGTATGACAATTTGCATATCTAAATGAATCTCGTTATGTTCACTGAAAAAAAAAATCAACTAGATATTTTAGCTGGCGCTGTCAAAATTAAATTCCATTCGAATATTGTTAGGCCGGCATGCAAATCTCTTTCTTGTTATTTGTGCTGATTGCATGCTTACTTTATGTATTAAACAACTTATTCATTGTTATGAACTTGGCTTCATAATATTTGTATTATTACTTTTATTAATTTTAATTAATTAATTTCATTATTACAATCAACGAAACAAATAAATAAAATATGTATTTTAAATATCATCAATATAAATATCAATTTATTTAAGCGTATTTTTGCTTAAGTTGTGTGAGCAGATCTTTTTTTTTTTTTTTTAGTGTAATCAAGGTCGGTTTGGGTTCGTGCTCCGGCCGGCGATCGGGCTGGTGTTCCATTCCGTTCCGTTTAAGTAGCAGTCGCCATTGCAGTTTATGGCAAAGAGTTTAGCACGCCAAGATGTATTAGCATGTTATTCTAATTGCAATTTATTAGCACCGTGTCTTGTGGCTGCCTTGATACAAAGCCAAATCACACAAAATACACACACACACACACACACATATATAAATAGACAGACAGACAGACAGACAGTCAATCAGTCGAGCTCTGTGCGTCATGCTGCCAAAGCTTCCATATGCAAATGAAATGCATGTGCTTAACCCACTTGTAGCACTGTTCAACGGCAAACACCACAATTGACATTTCAAAATATTTGACCATAATACATAAGCTGTACCCTCAGATAAGCATATCTGCATAGAACATAGTTGATAGTTATAACCGATTGCGCAAGAAGTTGCATTTTAAGTCACGTGTTTAATAAATCATTTAAAATTCAATGAATGAGGAATTTACAATTTTCACAAAATGCTTTATGACTTAGAGTCTCCCGAGGATGCGGTTTATTTTAGAATATATATATATATATATATATATTTCAAATGAACTTTTATAAATTATAAATATAAAAGTCCGTTGAATATGAGCATATTCCATATGCAATACTTCGCTATTCAATAACTTTCTACTCATTTTATGAGTTCTAACTATTTGTTGATCATTTTCTGGCTCAGTGCCACAAGCTTAAGCTTATTATTCAAGGCATTATTTACGAATGAATAATTAGTTTTATGAAAGTTAATTGATGATTTTAATAATATATTTTAATCATATTTTCAAAGCAGTTCTAGTACGAACTCGTGCGCCTATTCACAGAGTAAAAAATGCCAGCAAGTTTACTGATTTAATTTGAAAGAGCCTTGAACAGAAAAACAATTAAACCAAAACCCATTCGATGTGTATCAATTAGATTTCAATATATTTCAGACTCGAACAAAAAATTCCTTCACGCTTATTAGATATGCATTAATTGCATTTCCCATTTTCCAGCAACATTCTCAGCCATTGCGTTCCGTTCCGTTCCGTTCCACTTGGTACACCCACGTGCAGTCTGTGATCGAAACGCTGTCGAAACGTGAATGCAACCCTCTCTTCAGCCCCTTGCTGTCATGGGGCAACTGTTAATTGCGTCTAATGAATTTGTTTGCGTTATTTGGATATCGAAAACGTGCTTCTCAGCTGTAAGATCCATATACACTTATGTCTAACAGGCAATAGTCGCCTTTTCGCCTTGGAATTCAGTTAATCTCCCTCACTGTCTCTTTCGCTGTGCTTGTAATTAGTTTTTCCAATCATTTAACAGGAAATTAAGACCACTCGTTGTGGGCGTATCGTAAAATAGCTGAATCGTTAAGCGCTTTATAGTGAATTTCTGCCATCAAGCAGACTATAAACTGAACCACCTTAAATCGCCAAGAGAAGACGACGGCAATCACGACAACGGCAACAACAACAATACCTCATATAATACGCAACATTTTGTGTACTTTTCGTAATGCAAACCATTTCCTTAATAAAACCAAGACATTCCCCAACCAGCGACATAGTCTGCAACAGACACACAAACAGAGAGAGAGAGAGACAGAGAGAGAGAGAAAGAGAGAGGCAGAAAGACGTTCCACTAATGCGTGCATAATTTTTAATAAATATTTCCAGATCTTGGAATGGCTGCAGGCCAGGCTGGAGCTTTAGCTATTTTCTGTTGCTGGACCTGAAGTTGAAGCTGAGGCTGGAACCTCGTCGCGTTTGTCTGGACAGCTGTCCAAGCGCTGCGCAAATGCTTCCTGGTTTAATTAATATGGCAGACGCGGATCGATGACCAGAACAACAGAGGCTGCGAGGCACTCAGAGCTAGTCTCTTGTCAATCAACAGCATTTCTGGACAAATAATTGTGATTGGCAACAAACTGCCATACTCGGTTACGGCAAACACTTCCGTTTCGCCGGCCTGATGGCGTTCAACTTGTTTCGGCGGCAAATGACACTGCTATGGTTATCCTGCCACAGACGGGGGGGACAAGTTGCACCCAACCATATGCATATATATTGTTGGGTTATCGGCTGCTGCTCAGCCAGCGCTTATGTTGCCCACGTGTTGCGTTCTCTCTCTCTCTCTCTCTCTCTCTCCCTCTCTCGCTCTCTGGTGGTTGTCCGTCCGCGGCCAGTTTGTTGCTCGGCAGGTTTTCTTTGCCCCGCCGCCACAAATGAAAATTGTGCACTTTGTATGCAGAAAAGTTGGCACGCCGATAAAAATCTACATAATTCTGAGCTGTACGTTTTATAGCCGCTTCCTAGCGCGTTAAAAAATGTACTGCCACGCACGAGGGGCAAGCGGGGGGGGGGGGGGCATGGAGGGGTGAAGCTGCTGAAGCAGAGTGGTAACCTGTTGCCCGGGTTCAGGGGCTCGAACTGAGAGTCGTCACAAAAGGGCCGAATGCCTACAGGTTTCAATGCCCTCATAATTGTAATCCATATCAAGTTATATGATAAATTATCTGCACCAAATTACACCATTTAAGTTGTCAAAGGAAATTATCAGAAAATTATGCAGGCGAAATTTGATTTTTTCTCTCTTCTCTTTATTTATCTTACTGCTTATAAAGCTTGTTCCCCGGGAGATTAATTGTGATTTAATGCAAAGCCAGACTTTCAGAAAAAATATTTAAACAAAAAAAAAAAAAGAGACTAAAAGCTGGACATATGCATATTCTGGCAGACATATTTATCGATGGAAATTCAACTGGCGCTTAAATATGTAAAATGCAACATCGGTATTTAGAAAGCGCAACCAAATTTTAAACAATTTTTAAAAAACTCAAATTAAAGTCACAAATTAAATTAAATAAAATACAAAAGGAATAATAAAATTCAGAATTTATAAGTAATTAACAAAATCAAATAAATAAACAAATACATTTATTGCAATGATTGAGAAATCACAGAAAAAAAATAAACAAATAAAATAAAAAAAACGAACAAGAATAAAACTTTAAGAAATCTGTCAAACATCACAGTTGTCGTTTTTATTCTCAATCATTTTTGGATTTTTACTGGCAAGCAAAAATATTATTGAATTTAATGGTCGCAATAAAATGTGGTTCCTTAGGCTCCAAAGCCTAATCACTTTTGGCATTGGCCACATGCATAGAAATTGAATGCTGGCCAGTCAAATAAATAGCTTTCGGCATTTTGCTGATCGTTTGGGCTTACAGGTTTCTGTCTGGCAGTCGAACAAATAAATGAAATGCACAATAATAATAAAAAAAACAAAAAACAAATTGACTGCACCTGAAGCTGTAAACTGTGAAATGCAATAATTGCTCAACCAGCAGCCGGCAAATTATGGCCCAAAGGGTTGGGCGAATAGATCAAAAGACAAAACAGCAACTGCACTGGGTAACCCAGAGCTCTGAGCCATTTTTAATACATATTAGCTACCAGCCAAGAAAATATGTATGTGTAACGTGTACTTTCTAAACAGTACGCCGATGGGGATTAATCAAACCGAGTAAGTACACTCAAGCAAAATCCATATCCTCGAATCTCTGGCAAACAAATGAATATCTAAAATAAATTGGATTATTATGAAACCATATTTGGATTTAAAACAAAGATTTCTAATTGTTTTCAAAATTTTGGCAAAATCTGTCTAACGATAAAAAATTTAATCACATTTAAGTCGACAGCTTTAAATTGGTTCGATTGGTTTGGCAATAACTGTTGGACCATTTTTAATCGTTTATATTATTTATTTTTGTTTTTTTTTTAAATGTTAAATTGAATTTCTGCTTTTTGATTTAGTTTAGTTATAAATTTTTATTTAAAAAAAATTCTTTTCAAAATTGTGCTTTGATTTAAGTACACATTAAATACATTTAAAAAAAAAAATAGAATCTCTTGCACATAGATTTTTCTACAAGTGTAGTAACCCCCAGAGTGTCCGGTGAATTTCTAACCAATTTCACTGCCTCAAAGAAAGTATCTGCATATGTACATACCTTATCTGGCCACTCCCCCAAAATCACTTGTTTGGCTGGGTAATTTGTGGCAAACAGCAGAGAGAGAGAGAGAGAGAGATAGATGCACACACACACACGCACACACACACACACAACACACACATCCGGTTAATAGTGCAGCGCTGTGGATGTATGCAGCAAATGTTAATTAAATACCAGTACAGCCATTAAAAACATACGTTAATTTATGTTGTTAACAAGGAAATGCGCAGTGCGCATGTGCACACTTTTATTATTATCGTCGTTGACGCTGCTCAAACTCCAGTTGGACACTTGGGCATTTCTAGGAAGCTCTCTGTGCCCCATGCGTCCCTCTGGCAACTGGCAACTGGCAACTGGCAACCGCTTTTGTGGCATTTGCATACGGTTATGTTTGCGGACGCTGGCGGCTTTAACGATGCGCTGACTGCCGGCACGTCGCTCCGTCATTCGCTAATTGGTCAAGATATGAATCGGCACGAGAGTATGACAAGGACAGCGTTAGGCGTTGCCTGGTCCAAAAACCAATGACAACGACAATAACAGTATCTACAGGCTACGGGTGCCAGTGTCAGGGCAATACCGTTGTCATTACTTTCTTCAACCGACCAGGCTACGGCCGAGGCTGAGGCTGAGGCTGTCAAATATTTGCTCAAGTGCTGCTGTTCCGTCAGACAAGGCGAGCAATTTGCTTTATGCGATTTATTTGTACGATATGCAAACGGAGTTTTTTCATCGTTTTTTTTTTTGTTTTTTTTTGTTTGGAAAGTGAGCACCGAAATTCGGTCGTATGCATTTAAGTCGTTTGATTTTTTCAAGTCATCTAGTCACATATTCAAATTTGTAATGCTTACACATGCATTATATATAGTTAATTTTTCAAAAAGTGCTCCTTTTAGCATCCACTTCTGACGTACTCATTACAGAAGTGGGAACTAGAAGGGAGCACGTTTTTCAAATTTAAATAGATTGAGGGTAAATTTGTATATATTATGTATATAAAGATATTAAAATTCAAATATAAATATAAATTGAATATATACAATAAAATGATCAAATTATTCAATGTTGATTGCAACTTGGCTAATACTGATTGCCAAGATTAAAGAGCTAAAAAAAAAACAGTAAAACTCACCTTTGTCCTGTACAGTGGATTAGAGAAATCCCAATCCGGCGCCACAAACAAATATCCACATTTGGAGACCTTACGAGATGCCTAAGGACGAGGGCAGAAACAAAATGAGAGAAAATCCAATCATTAATTATGATAAAATTGCATAATTTTTATGTTTATAAATAGCAATGATTTATGATAAAGTCGTTGTGTTCTCCAAATACATCTAAATGAAAAGGAATAATGTTCTGTTTCTTATCAGATCCATGTATGGAACCATAAATGCTTACATGCAAAAATAATTTGAAATTATGTAGATCAGGAAAAAATGCAGTTTCTTACATGATAAATGTAAAAACAAAAAATATTTGCAAACATAGAAAAAAGAAAGGATTGCTTTCTTCAACTTAACTTAACTTATCGATATTGATAAAAAGAAAAATGGTAAATATACAAATAGATTTGACAGAAAGAGTACAACTGTAAACACCTGCTGGCTTCAACTTCTCAAAAATGTTTTGTTCGACTTTGTATGCCCAACGGCGACGCAACAATAAACAATTATTGAATCTATATCGATATCTATACTTTGTAGATAATGACAAGCACCACAGCAGCACATGACAAGTGAATTTTGCTCGACCCCAGAACCACAAAAGCATTTTGCGAGTAAGCAACTAAAGCTGTGTACAACCCAAGGCATGACTAATGCTAACGACATGCGCCAATTTAACTATCTGCAAAGTTTTTTTTTTTGGGGGCTTTTGGCAAATTCCATAAATTATGGACAGGCCTAAAGTAGTTCGGGCAAATAGATTAAATATCTTATAACTCGCCGCCATCACTCACAGTTTTGGTTTGTTGGCATGAGAGGAGGGTAAGTGGATGGCGGGTCTTTTACCCCGGTGGCCATTTAAACGAGCCGAGTGGCAAACAAAGCCAACGACAATTTGATTGGTTCCAAGTGAGTTTTTATCATTGATCGCTTGCCACGCCAGTCATTAGCTTATGTTTAGTCTTCACGTGGGTGTTGAATAAGTTGCCACGATAAGGCTACCATGGGAACGGTCAGTGCATTTGGCTAAAATGCGGTTGTTCAACAAATTTGAAATGTTATAAATTCAACAAAACATTTCTATTTGCTTTTAGGGGGTATTTTTCAATTTTGCTTGCAACGCATTGTGAAGGAGGCGTCTCTGACCCCATTAACTATTTACTTTGTTGATCAGCAACAGCCTGATCGATATAGCCATGTTCGTCTGTCGATCTGACAGTCTTTTCGAATTTTTAGTCTTATACACACAGTACTCCCTTAGGCTTAGTGGATATGTCGAAGATGACCGGATCGGACTATAATATCATAAAGCTGCCATTGGCACAATTGGCCAAAAGATGAATTTTGAGGAACTTGTATGTCTACACCTATCTCGATCAAGAGAGAACGGTTATCTTAAACCCTTGTGGACTTGAGATAATCTGCAAACTTCTAAATTGTGATCAGAGAAGAAATTTTATGCTTTTTTTTAATATGAAATCAAACAAACAAACAACTCATTGGCGAATAACAAGAGAATTAACTAACATTTAAATAAATAAATAAGCTGATAAAATGCCCAGAAGCTCAGGAAAACCTTGAAGCGGAACGAAGTGAGTAACACGGTTGTTCTCACCAAAGTCCGATAAGAAGCATGTGAAGACCCATTGTTGGACTTCCTGAAAGGGGTTCGTTTGTTTGACTGGGTCTTTTGGCTCTTTTGCGCTGCAATTACGCTGACTAATTTTATTTATCTGGCAGTGCTGTTTGCATTTTATTATTTTTGTTTACTGGCATTCGCTTAAATGCGCCATTTACACTGATTTATGTGAAAACTCGTATGTCAGGAAAGTGAGTAGCACACTACCAAAACGGTAGCTGGGCACCAGGCAACAGTCCTCGGGCACCAGGGCCTTCACATACTTTGCCTACTTTGTCAGTTGGCAGTCTGGGCCAGGTAAATGCATTTACTGTTTTTTCAGCTTTCAAGTAACTCATTGTTTTGGCCAACTGCATTGAAAATTTAACACGTTTTGCACATTATTTGCAATGGGCTGACGACAAATGACATCGACTGGACGTCAGAGGGGGCGAAGTAAGCGGTTTGGCGGGCCAAGTACAATTTACATTACACCTTCCACCTTATCGCAATCTACTTTTGTCACATTCAAATTAAAGAGCGAAACGTGTGCTGCAATAATGGCCTGAGGACTACTGCCATCGACAATTGGCAACGACTGCCTGTCCACAAATGTTCACTAGCGAACTTTTTCTAATTGACGCCAGAAACAAAACAAAAGCAATCACTTTTTGCTTCTTCTTCTACTTAACTACTTCTATATTAAGACTGCATTTAAATATATTTACTTTGAAAACATAATTAGGTTTTCTTCTCGACTTATTCAGTCTGGAAATGCCCAGTTTTTTAAAGCAATAAAAGTGAAACATTTAAAGCATGTACAGAGAAGAAAAATAAAAAGTGCACTTAAGCACTTGAATTGAACTGAATAATAAGTCAGATTTATGTGAACGAAAGCAAAAGCTAATTGAAAGAGATATATAATGACTGATAATGAGTAAAGTGAACACAAAAGCAACAACAGACACAACTTGAAGAGCAGTTGACATTTAATTAACTGCAAAACAATGCAAGTGGGTCAATTGTAATAACGAAACGTTAACAGATGGTTCTTTCCGCAAGGAAAGCATCTACTCATTCCGTATATTTTGTACTAGACGCACATTTGTGCTAAAATGAAAGGTAATAAATGTTTTGTTTGAAACTTATAATTGTTGCACGAAATTGTGTGTTACTCAAAAAAATCACAACATACTCGAACAACATACAAGCAACTCGCACAACATACATACAATTATTATGATGAACAAATATGTGAGAGAATTGATGGCCAAAAGTAGCTACAAATTTACAAACAACAACTAAACACTTAATACTTGTACTTACTGATCCAGCCAGAGTCGCTGACTGCTGGGCAAGCGTGCGGACGCAGATATAGAATGCATTTTCGATTAGTATTAACATATATACGTAATATTAGAATATGTATGTGGTAATTGTATTGCTACACTAAGAAAAAATATAGTCCTTAACTTTAGAAAAATTGATCCTTTTTTTTTTGCAGGTATAAATTCTTAACAAACAAAAATTAAATGTCTAAAAGTAGAAAATCTTGTCAAATTCAGATCAATTTTTTTTTTTTTTTTGAGTGTAGAGTAGTAGGAGCGGGCGGAGCTTATTGGCTGCCGAATAGGATGATGCATGACATTTAGCCAACTGCGAGATGACATTCAAAGTGTGGCGAGCCTCAATGGTGAGCGCCATGGTTGTTGCTTCTGCCCCACCAACCAAATAAATTTAAATTGCCTCCAACTTGTTTTCGATTTAATTTGATAACGAGCCATCGTCGATCTTATGACGGCAAAATGTCAAATCAAAAGTCACGTTTTTCTTACCCCAAGCGAAGCGCCTGGCCATTAAACAGAGATCACCAGCTTCGGTCTTAGATGCAGCTTTAGTTCCAGCTTGCCACAGCAGCAGCATTGGCAGCAGAAACAGCAGCAGCTAAAACTTTGCTCATAAATCGAAGCTGTTGCTTAAAAATTTCACTTTTCTTGCTGCGGCAGCACAGCGGCTAATACCGATTGACAAATAAACAATTTGTGGCACACACACATACATTTATATATATATATATATATATATATATATGTATAGTATGTGTATAAAGATATATGCTTTAAGTTTTGAGAGAGACTCACGCACACGTGGACATGTCCAAGTCCAAATCAAATCCATATCCAAACTCGCCACTGCTGGTGGAAAGTTGTTTGCATTGTTGTTGTTGTTGTTGTTGTTGTGGTATCTCTTGGGCTTTTAACTCAATTTGAGGCTGGTTTTGTCGTTTGTTTGCTTGCTTGCTTGTTTATTTATACATGTGTATTTTTAATGTTGTTAAGTTTCTAGCTTGCAGCTTAACAAGCAACCCAGGCATCCAGGCATCGGCCAAAGCGATCCAAGCAGCAACAACAACAACAACAACAACAACAGCCAACGAGCAAAACCAATAACAACAGCAAAGAGACTCAATCATTATTAACCGCAAATACCGCAGAAGCAACAAGTTTGATCATAGTCTTCTGTTCCCTGCACCCAATGCGTATAGCAAAATCGTAGAGGCTGAAGAATATGTGTCTCAACACACTGGCAATATTTATCTGTACTTCCAGTTGGGTCAGTTCGGCAACAATGTAACAATTTAACAAAAAAAAAAATGCTGATAGTCAAAACATTTGCTTTCCATAGTTTCTAATTTGCATTATGCCAAAGCTACAAAATATAAACAAAATTGAAAATCCATCCTGATCGGTGACTTATTTGCTCGGTTTGAGTAAAATACAAGAAAACATTTGAGCTGTAGCCAGCGAAATCCATATTCAAATTTGTTAAATTACAACTTTTAGTATATATAGAGAAACGATTTCTTGACTATGATTTTAGCTGGCATTGAACAAGCAGAATATTGCCAAAAAAGTGATTTAAATGATCTGTTAATAGTTTGAGCTAAGTTTTCAAGCTGCCTGGCTTTAGGACAAAGTTATTAGTTAACAAATAAAAGAAATTAACAAACTTGCAAAAAATGAGCTTGTTTGCATAACTATTTTGAAAATCTGCTAGTTTTTTTTTAACTTCTTCTAAACATTTACAATAATAGACTGCAAGCAAGAAAAAACGTTGTTAAAATAAATAATATATTTCAGCTTGACGATCTCATCTGAACTTGCAACGTAATCCATTCCATCTAAATTGCAGTCATTAATTCATTTAATTGAACCATCAATTGTCAACTGAAGATGCCAAAAATCGTTAACTATTTTCATACCGGAAAGAAGTTAACATCATGCATTTCAAATTGCCATCCAAAGAAAATTGGGGCAGAGTGGAGCACTTAACTGTGGCAATGAGTGCAGCAAGCCAACGATGCACTGCAACTTTTGAATACTTAGTTGTATAAATAACATCGATTTTTTTATGTTTTTTTTTCTTTTCGTTTTATAAAATGCCGTCACAGGTTGTTTTTTTTTCGGAATCGATAATTACTGTTTGGACTGTACGTGTGGTCATCAGGTTTAAAAAAAAAAGGCCTCACAATTAATGTGCGAGAACAACTTTCCAACGATCAATGACGAGGCGGCAGCCGTTGTGACTGCGTTCGTCATCTCCGGTATGAATCTGACCGTGACTTGAAATAAAAATGAAAGTGGTCGCCCCGCCAGTTATACAGTTGTTCAGCTGTTGATCAAGGGCCACTGTCGGTTATTAGTCGCGATTTAACCGATGGAGGCTAATCGTGGCTCATTCATAAGTACCGCACATGAAACTCGTAACGTCTGCATTCACGGCTATGATGTGATATGATTAATAAGTTTCGCACGCTTACTTAATAAGCTCCTTCACGGAGGTAGGTAGAAAGTATCGGACAAATCATAAATATCTTCCAAAATTTATCAACTGATAAGCCGAAAAGTTGAGTGACTTCAACTGCGAGGTCACAGTCCCCAGTGGGGCCTCAGCCTCAATTGGTTAATAATAACCCACGAAATGCACATACATATAAAAGTTTAAATATAAAAAAATATATATATATATATTTAATTCTTGGTTTAGGTTGGTTTTTCAATTTTTAAATTTGTAAGTGCAAAAAATTCGTAATTTTTCGTATGTTATTATTTTGAATACAATAAAAAATAAATATTCCTTTGGGCTTTTTACTTCACTAAACTAACATATTTTCAAATAGTTTTTCTTAGATTTTCTTATTCTTATTCTCTACTTTTAGAAACTACTAAAAATATATTAAACTGAGAGATGAAATGATCGCATAAGTCTCACTCACACTGAATGCAACGATCTGCATGAGCCATCGTTGATACCCTTCTAAAGTTTCAATGGTATAAAAATCGAAAGCATAAAAGAAATCGAAAGCGAATGGAACGCGAACGGAGCCGAACATCAAGTGCATGATAACGAATGAACCGATGAGCCAGTGAGCGCAGCAAGTGCATGATGCCAGATGGAAGCGTGAAAAGTTGGGCCGATACAGGCAGGAGAGGGAGTGGGGTGTGAAGCGATGTGGCAAGGCGCAATGGCATGCCATGGCACTGGCACTGGCACTGCACTGGCACTGCACTGCACTGCACGACACGGCATATAGTCAGTCAGTCAGTCAGTCAGTCAGTCGACTGCGAGTGGAAATGCGAGTGACCATCAGACGGCGGCTGCAGCTCAAAATGAAAGCGAATGTCGTCGCGACTTTACAACTTTGCCACTTTGTGGTCGCTCACTGTGGTCGTCGCCCCGCGGTGCGATACAGTTCAAGCTCCATTTAAAAACGTAATGCGAAGCACACTACTGAGAGAGTAGTGGTAGTAGTCAGCGGCAGCCAGACCGCCTGTCTGTCCGGATCGATGTGAGAGCGAACGAGGGAGCGAGCAAGCGATAAATCGATTGACCAGTTCTTCTCTCGTGCATGCCAAGAATATTGTCCCTCATCGCAAGCTTCACTTGTTCGAGTTGAAGTTTTCGGGGCTGGTGCTGGTTGTCTTTCATCTCGTTGTCTCATCGTCATCGCAGCCCGACTAAACGGCGGCCGTGCCCATTGTGCAATATACGAAACCTAACAGCAACGGCAACAGCAACGGCAACAGCAACAGCAACACGAAAATGACTTTAGGCTGCAGCAACAAACTGGGAATTTGAGATAAGTGTATATATTTTCACTTTCGATTGCGATGTGTGGGAACTGCATGTGCATGGGCAGACAGATGATGATTGCGAAACAACAGCACAGATGGTGTCATCATCATCGTAAAGCTCTGATGGCACAGGGTGGTGAGCAACAGTTGGCGGACCCATCAGTGGATATAGACACCAACTAGTTGAGCAAATATATAAAGTAGGTCTGATCTTGACTGGACATTTATACTTTATACATTGTCTTGAATCAGTTGAATTTGGGATTTTATTGTATTTATTTATTTACCTATTTACCAGCGCTTTCAACAACCAATGCAATACCATTTTCATTTTTGTTATTTTATTTAGAGAAATCCACAGCAATTTTATCTTAATTTCCTCATAATTATAGTTTTTTCGGGCTATACAAAAAGCGACCACAGAAATAAATTACAAACTGAAAATATAATGTAACATGCAACAATTAATGCAGAGCTTTGTTGTATTGTACAGGCCACGGCACAATGGGTATATGGGGGCCTCTCCACCTTCATCAAAAATAATTGAAATTTCACGTTGCCGCCCAAAAAAATGAGTTAAATAAATATGTACATGAAACCGAAAACGTCATCGCTGGCCACACACAAAGGATGAAAAACTGCGTTTGTTATCGTTTTCAGATATGCTATTACAATAGATAAGATGTCAGAAATTGATTTTCAAATTGTGGAAATTGTGAGGCCCAGCAAAGACAATGATAGCATAACAATGGCAAGCAAAATATACATCATTTCACATTAGGCGAGATGCCCGACAGATAGAAGAAGAGAGAAGCTCGGGCCCCCGAGGCATTTTTATAGGTAGCGCCGCTTCATCATCTCTCTCTCGGTTTTTTTTTTTCACCACATTATGCGTAAAGCTATTGTAATGTTTTTTGTGGGCTGTTGTTGTTGTTGTTGTTGTTGGCTGTTGTCTCTTCATTTATGCCATTTGAAAGTAAGCATTTGAAATCGACGTTTGTGGCTGGTGGCTGGTGGAAAATCGTGCACATGAGCTTTGAACAAGTAAAAGTAAAAATCACCTCAACTGTTTGACTGGTGCTTGGATTGTTTCTCTGCACTTTTTTTTTTTTTTACTTTATTTTATTTTTTTTTTTTTGGGCGCCACATGTGTTTGCATTTGATTTTTATTTTTACTGGCGCACATGAGCTGGCAAGTTGTGCGGAATGGCGATGGAGACGGAGTCGCATTTTGGCGGTATTTTTGTGTTGTTGTTGTTGTTTTGGCGTTTTGCCTCTTGGGCAATAGATAGGCATCACAGGTCGTGCCTGCCGGCGACGAAAACGAGGAGAGCGAGGGGTACACGGGGTTACAGTGGTATATACAATGCCAGGGCGACTCATTCAGTCATATTACAATTCATTTAGAAATGCATTTAAAAATACATAAAATACTTTGGCTTTGCTGCGCTCCAAGTGCATAAAACGAAAGTGAACAGAATGCTAAATGAAAAGGAAAGTTTTGCAATCGCCGAGTGTGACCAACTTGCCAAATGGTTTTCCATTTGCTCAAATTACAAGTTTATGTTTTTTGATAAGGTTTCGGAGAAGCGTGAATGATGCATAATGAAATGGACCAGTTTTTGGTAAGCGTTGTTGGCATAATGCTGGTCACCTTGCACCTGAAATCGTATTCAGTTTGACAAGATTTGAAGTTGACCCCAGAGATACTTCTTTAGGCAGCTTTATGCTTGCTGCCATAGACATTATTGGCTCAAGATGAGCTTTTTATTTAAACAACTTTTTACCTTGTACGGATCTCTTTGCCACATCCAATACAAGTGCCTTCACCAATAATGTTTCTTTGTCTTTGTTTCGTTCCGAAAATGATTATAGCTTTGAGATTCATCGATGGTTTCAAGTGGTTACGTTTAAAAACAACAGCAATCGGCAATCAGCATTATTTATGACTGTTGCACAACGTATCTCTGTAAAAGGACCACCCGGATAAATGCTGAACCAGTTCAAATTAATCATCTGTCCCAGTCGAAACAGTCAACAGACGAGATCATACCACAATCACAGTCCGTAAATACATAACAACCAAATTGTTGTCGTGCCCTTGTGTGTCAAATCCATCATTAAATGTCATCGCTTCGGGGAACTTATCGTGAAAGTCGGATGAGTTTTCAAAAAAAAAAAACATAAAAACAAAACGGAAAATCGGATAGGTTCATCTAAAAAGGTCAACAACTCGTTGCCAATTGAGTAACTTAACAAGCCGCCTCGCGCTCCCAAGCAAAAGCTTTAAGAAACTTAAACCCACTTAGCCCAAGCCGACGTCAACGTTGTCAGCGAGCTAAACTCTTTGTGTGCGTCACTATATATATTCATTAATTAAATGTTTAGTCAGACAAGCTAAAACTTTTACTCGCATCATAGAGATAATAGGTTGGATGCTTAATACCATATCTATAAACCACTCTGTGACGTCTTTGCTACGCAAACTTGATTAAATAGTTGCGATAGACTGTCAAGCGAAAAACAAGTAAACAAACAAACACAACAAGGTGTCTTGCAGTGTAAGAAATGAACAAAAAATAACAAAAAACAAAAAACAAAATAATTGCGCGACTGCATAAATTTTCGCAGGACGGACGACGGAGGTAAAGCTACTTTCGTTTTCAATATAAACGACAGGGACAGAGATGAACGAGAAGGGGGAGGTGGAGAGGCAGAAGGAAAAGCTGCAGTGCTGAGTACTTACTGACAGTCGAAACAAAAAAAAAAAAAAAAAATAAGGCAACGAACCCTCCGATAGGCAAAGTCAAGTTTTGGCCATAAATTTCACAGCGATCGATCTCAACATTGCAGATCAGGGATGGGGCGGAGTCAAGTCAAGCCGAATCGGTCCGAACCGTGTCGAGACCGAGTCGCGCCGCGTCGAGCCGAAACAAAATGCAACGCTTACCGATGAAGATCAATGATTATCAACGTCAGCTGCAGCTGCAACTGCCTTGTTGACACTAAGTGAAAGTGAACTTGATGGGACCACGTCGTCAATCGTCAATCGTCAATCGTCATCGTCATCGATTCGAGATCTTTCAATGCTCTCAGGTACATTTAAAGTTTTGAATTACTGTGGGGAGAGCTTAAGTTCCCCTCGCCGCGTCTACTGCACACAGTTATAGAGACCCGCCAAGACTAACCGGCGATACTTGTTACTGATTTTCCAGTAAAAAATATATAACTCAAAACTAGTACATTTATTAGCTATCAAAGTAATCAGAAAAACTAAATAATAATTTCAATATATTTATTTTTAGAAAATGTGCTTCTAAAAAGTATAAATGGTAAACTTTTCAGAAAGAATGTATATTTTGAAGAAACATGTTTCTAAAAAGTATCAACGAATTCTTATAGTTCCTACATATATTTCATTTATTTAAACTTTTCAGAAAAATCTTTATTTTTAAGAAGCATATTTCGAAATATATATAATTTAATACGCTTTCAGAAATATTTCAATACTGACGCATACCTGTCACAAACATAAAGCATAAAACATAAATAGTCAATTTCTAACTGCGTATCGTAGAACTTGTCTTGGACGAATCGCCGGCAAGCAGGTTGCTAACAATATCTATCGTTGTGGCCGACATAGATAAGCCTTATGAACGGCATTATCGCTTGACGTTCCGCAGTTTAATGGTGCTTACCTGCAAAGAGATAAAGAAAAAAGTAAACACAAATTAGGTGGAGGCCATAATATATGTATGTTTATGTGTGTATGTATGTATGAATGTGCTGCGAGCGGGCCGGTTAAGCGGGCCAACTGGCCGTCCGGCTACATTGAAAAACTGGCACAAATGTCTTTATTTGAAGCACTGCCCGAAAAGGTTCGTTTTGGCCGCCGAATGCCTAATGCCACAAACATGGCCCGCTGATCCGAACACCGGGCCACGGTTTTGTTGTAATTACAAAATTGGTTGCTTGGTTGGTTGGTTGGTTAGCTAGCAGACTGGCTGACTGGCTGGCTGACTGGCGCTTCTCCATTGAAAGTTGAGCCTGCAGCGCCGCCACCCCCTCCACAACCATTCTTATGATTTTTATGAATGAAACCAAATACGAGGCGGCCCCGACATCGACTATTTATGGATGCAGCATGACTATATCGGTTTGATAGGATTTCACATTTCATTCACGAGAAAATCAGTTGATCAATTAGTGAGAATCGTTAAAAGTGGAACAGCGCTCGCTGAACGCGTGTCGCACTTCC
Organism: Drosophila cognata; assembly: GCA_035041535.1. NCBI lineage: Eukaryota > Metazoa > Arthropoda > Insecta > Diptera > Drosophilidae > Drosophila > Drosophila cognata. The sequence goes on from JAWNLC010000590.1 coordinate 53,986, forward strand.
TATTCGCCTTTTCCATTACAGCAACCCAGACTCGGACCATTGTCATTTAATTGTCAAAAATAATAATAAAAAAAAAACACTTAGCAGAAGAAATAGTTTCACAAAAGTTACTCTAAGAGCAGACATTAACGTTAAAGTAGCTTTTTTGAACTCAATGTTGCGCATTCGCCACGTGAAACGGTGGCAAGGGGTAGGTCACCGTGCCAGACATCACTGTAGCATTACATGGTCAGGCCGTACAGTTTTAATGACTTTATGCCACTTTTTGCCATGCAATATAAAAATATAGAGTTTTGCTGGATTTCATGATGAATGCAGTCTGGATTATGTAATTCATTCAATCCCCAGAAATGGGATGCTTCAATGTGCTTGCACTTTAAATTTTTTGTTTTAGTGGTTTTGCTGGTATAAACGAGTTAGTAGTGTGTCAGTGGATCGAGTAATATGAATTTGAAACTATCTGCACTACTTGGAATTTGAGTTTTGTTTTGAGCCGGTGCAATAAACTTTCTTCGCTATTATATAAACCTTAAAGATGTTGGTCACTTTGTCATGTACATAGTATACGATGTAAGAATCGAAGACTGCATACTTTCGCTCTTATTTACGAGCGGAAACCGATTTTAACATCGCTCGTGGATTTAAAGATTACAAAAGAAAATTAAAGTTAAAAGCGCCGAAACTATTTTAGAGTGAAAACTGCATGAAAAAGGTGCGACAAGAATCTGACAAAGGCAACAAGAAGAAAGTGCAAGAGCATGTGATCGACTAGGGAATACCCAGCAGCACATAAGTCACAGTTTATAAAACTAACTGTTACTTACTAATTATGAGCCGAGTTATTTTTTAAAAATGGTTGTGAAAATTTAAATAAAATCAAAAGAAGAAATTCGTATATAATAATATCCAATGTATATCATAATAATATATACTATATATACTCCTTGCAAGTCGATTGCTTACAGGGTATAAAACATGCAAAAGAAAGAGGCAGGCAATCGTTGGAAACTAGCATGACTTCCGTCATTTACATACATGAAGTACAACATGACAGTTGACTTCTGTCAGTGATATGCCACAGAATTTACCACTGTCAAAACGAATGCCAGCACCGAAGATCACTAACAAACACAACAAATACATGCTTAAGAGCCAGCGAGTGAATGTATGTGTGTGTACGTGCAACCACGCAGAATGTGCGAGATTAGCAGGATTAGAACATGTCCAGCTCCAAGGCGCAGCAAATGAGAAGTTTATCGGTGAAGAACATTGCTGGCCTGTAGCTTGGAGGAGCTGATTGCTCTTCACATCAGTGGAAACCGTTAAATGTTACAATAGCTGAATTTGCTTTTATGTTCTAATGTCAGTGATGATGATGATGATGATGTTTATGATGATGATGATGATGATGATGATGATGATGATGATGATCATAATGATGATGATGATGATGATGATGATGATGATGATCATAATGATGATGATGATGATGATGATGATGATGCTGATGATGATGATGATGATGATGATGATGATGATGATGATGAATATCAGTATTTTTGTGGTCGAGCGGATGTAATTTTTGTAGCTGCTCCTTCTCCTTAGTTAGTGTGCACTGAATCTGTGCTACAGTGTCAACCAACCAAGTGTCAAGCTATCCGGCAATCCATCTTGGAGCAAAGTGTTACCAAATTTAACATGATTGCAAACATTATCTTTAATTGTACTTGAATAATTGCTTAATTTAAGAAATATCTGATATTTTCACTCTATTCTACGCTTTATTCTACTTATGTTAAGAACTTAAAAACTTGCATTAAGTACAAAAATATCACATATTAGTCTTGATATCTTATGAACATATAACAATCTGGAAGATTTTTAGACAACCCCTTTTTAGTTTTTGAAGTGTCTGTTTAATAATAATTCTGAACGAGCAAATGGAAAATTTGATGCCAGGCTGCAAAAGTGGCAAAAAAATAAAAAATAAACAGAAAAATAGAAAAATCGCAACGCTTGAGGAAAAACTTAAACGTATAAGAAGAAGAAACTTCAAGTCCAAATTACCAAAGCAAGAAAAAGAACCTGCTGGTGCTGCTGCCAAGACTTATGACCGTATTTGATATTGCCTAATGGTTGTTGGGCTTTGTTGTTGTCGTTGTCGCTGTCTCTGTCGCTGTCGCTGGCTGTTGCCAGTCAGGTTGGTTATTCTATTAAATGGTTTTCTTAGACTGAGTAAAAACAACTTGGCTACTTTTCAACTAGAAGTAGGAGTTGTTGACTGGAATTGCTCAATTTGTGTGTGCGGCAACGGCGACGGCAACTGCAACTGCAACTGCAACAGCAGCTAAATAACGACGACGACGAGCTGGCATTGTTGGTGACGCAGGCGCACTGAGATAGAGGCAGACAAGCAAAGAGAGAGAGATAGAGACAAAGTCAGAGGTGGTGACGCTGATGCTGACGGCATGCCAGCCAACTATAAACAACAACAATATCAGTTAGTGAAACAAAAACAAGTCAGACAAACACCAACGTTGCGCGTAAAACAACAAACCACAACTTTTGCTGCAAGTTGTATAGTTAATTCTAATTTTTTTTTTTTGTTGTTGTTGTTTTTTACGATTTCTACACTTGTTTCCAAAATGGGTGACACACCATTTTTCAATGGTTTTGCAATAAACGCATGAAATATATGTGAAAAATGGATTTTATTGGAAAACAGATTGCATTACATACATACTCGTTTTTATATACATACATATATATATATTGAATACGTATAACAGTTGTGAAAATAATTGCCTAAATTTGTTTCATAATTTTCATTATTTCCCATTTTTACTTCTTCTTAGGCAAGTTTAGTTAATCATTCAATTTGAAAAGAGTTTTAATAATTGATTTCACATAGTTGTCTCATCCCAATAATTCGAATAATTGTCAACATATTTTAGTTTGATATTGGTTTCGATGACGTTCTTGAAGTGTATTTAGTTAGCGGATTTCGCAGCAGTTTTGTTCGAGTCTATTTTTTTTTTTTGTATTTTTTTTTTCAATTTTAAATTGAATAAAAAATTGTTGCTGTTGCTGCTGCTTCTGTGGTCGCACAGCCGTAGATCGATGCAATGAATTTAAAATGCATTTAAGTTGAAATTTAGGTCAAAAGTTGTTGCTGCTTTGGCTGTTGCTGTTGTTGTTGTTGTTGTTGTTGTAGTTGCTGTTGTTCTAGCTGGTGTTGTTACTGTTGTTGTCTTTTTATTGGCATTAGTGTTGCAGCAAAATGCTGATGCCGATGCTGGTTACCGGTTGCAAGTTTCTAGTTGCTGTTTGCTGTTTTGCTGCTGCACGTTCATCAAGTATAAAATATTCTTGCACGGCATTTGGAAAACAACTTGCAGCTTAGAATTACTGGCTTTGGGTCTGCCAGCCAGGCCGACTGGTTTCTGTGGAAAACTCCGATCAACGAAGATTGCGTAGTGTTGGCAAAGTGCGACTGGGACCGTGAGTAGTTGCCCTACGCCCCCGCACCCGCCTCCACCTCCACCTCCGCCTCCGCCTGCGCTTGCGCACCCACCACCCTCTCGTCGCTTGTGACTGAGTGTTGCGACTCATTCTAATTGCACTTTTAGCACAGCCTTTACTCACCAGCAGCCACAGGGACACATAGAGAAAGAGAGGAGAGGAGAGGAGAGAGAGAGAGAGAGAGAGAGAGAGAGAGAGAGAGAGAGAGAGACGGGACGTCTGTGCTTGTGTCCATTTACAGCTGGGGAAAACTAGTTTGGCCAGCAACTGACTTGGCCAATGTGTTGGCCGTAAATATTTATGAGTTAAGTTCAGCTCGTACCTGTAGCTGGACCAGCAATATGTCTCTGGCGTACAGCGGTAGCCGGGCAGCCATTAAATATAAATCAACTAATATTTCGCTGATTTTCAGCAATTCAACAGCAAGTGAAAATCTTTGAGTAGTAGCTACGCTTAATTAGACGGGTTTCATGTTCTATTTGTCTTACCAAAAAAAAACAAAAAAAAAACGAAAAAATAATAAATATCAAAACTGGACTACAAAATCAAATATATCAACGTTAATTAGGGGCCAGCTGGCAACTTTCACACTTTCCAGTTTCACACTTGGAAATTAATCAAAAAAAAACAAAAAAAAAGTCGACTCTTTTCAATGCGCTGGAGTTTTTTTTTCTTCTTAAATGCATTTTCGAAAAAACAATAACAAATATTTGTTGACGTTTCCGTGACTTTGTGACTGAAATGCGCAAACACAATGCAGCTTTTGTGCCAAATGGGAAATAGGCCCACAAAAATGAAAGTCTTCAAAAACAAAGCTTTATTTGTACGATAAAATCGACATATGTATATAAATGGGTTATGTTTAAACTACGTGTATTAAACAAAATCAACTTGAACTGTTGAAAAAAACAAAAAAAAAAAACAACAACCTTTACTTCACCTGCAGCTGCAATGTAGAGATCAATTTGTATACACTTTTTGGGTGCTTCCCTTCCCCCACACTGCTGCACCGAGGTTTCTCCGAAATGAATTTTTTTTTTCGTTGAAAACAATGCTTTCAACTGACTGTAAATGAACAGAAAAAATGGGCACGGGGACGGGGACGGAAGCGGAGGTGGTTGGGGTGCAGTGTTGAGTGGACAAATGTGTTTTGTATGGGAGGCCAAGTGGGTCAATCACACTAACCAAAACGAAATGCCTACGAAAATGTACATACATACATAACATATCTATAATATATATATATATATTTATAGCTGAGGCCCTCGGTCATCGGACCAGGAAGTTGAACAACTCTGAAGCATAGACAAGATCAAGACTTTGTAGCCAGTGCTCGTATGTACATTATCAAAACAGTAAATGGCTGCTGAATTTTTGCCGTGTATCCAGTGACGACGACGACGACGACAATGTTGACGAACCGACTTGTCAATCAAGCGATTGACTTTTGCACAAAATCCTAAGACAATCTCGATGCAGTCGTCCACCAAACGATGATGATATCTGTGCTGACTGCCCAAGTATCCCAACTCGCAGTCGCAGTTGCAGTCGCCGTCGCAGTTGAAGTTGCAGTCAAAGTCACAGTTGTAGGCCCGGTCCAAGTGCTACAACCCCGTCTCCCCCATACTTGGCAAGGACCAGGCCCCAAGCAGGCAATGGCCATGTCTCTTATCCAAACAACCGTCTACGGCTTGAGCATGGCATTTCTTGGTCTAAGGCGAACAAAAAAAAAAATATATATATAAGAAAATAAGAAGAAAAAAAATATTCCTATGCCTAATTTGGTTAAAATGGAAATTCCGCACACCATATTGTACCGAGCACTTTAAATGACAATGACTGCCGATCAACAGACGCAGTCTTAGGGTTGTGTCTCTGTCTGGCAAAACTATTTTTGGTATTTGTATCTAAGTTTCGCCAGAAAAGAATCGCACTCTTCGATTTGTGTATTTGTTTCGCGTTCGCAGTGGTTCAAACTAATCATATTAAAGAGCTGCCTAATAGAAAATATAACAAAATTTGTATCAACTGAGTAAACCAGATAGTATTTTGCTATGCTATTCGATAAGAATTCGGTTTCAAGTTATAAACTGCCCGAGTGCAGATGGCATTGCTTTCATTTTCATATTTGTGTATGTACGAAATACGAATCACAATTTAATTTGAGCGTTGCAGTGGCAAAGTAAACATTTGTGATGCAACCGAAAGTGATTCTTTAACCCTCGGTTAATTTGTCTTGGCAGCAACGTCTCTTTTACTCTGCCCCTAAAGTGAAGTCATGCATAAATTACAAATGTCAAGCCAATTTTTTAATAAAAATGCATTTAATCCCCCCTCTTACATATGTGTAATTTATAACATACGGTCAGGCAAGGCAAACAAAAGTAAAAGTACGGCCAGAGTGCCGAGAGTACCAAAAATCACATACAGCCTATAAATTTGTGCAGTCGAGTCGAACTCAGACCTTAAGACAGATTGAGATACCTTTATATAGGAATGGATGGAAGGAAGACCAGATTCCAAGCGCAGACCCCAAACAACGCATGTGGCAAGCCACATTTGAACTTTAACACACGATCAGACGACGAACGATGAACGATGAACGTTGAATGTTGAACGATCAACGACCGGACCGGACCGGACCGGACCGGAGCAAAGCGAACCGAACCGAACCGTACCAAAGCAAAGCAAAGCAGCGCTCGACAACAATAAAGTACAATAAAAATTTCAAGTTTGCCCAGACGGGGGCCACATGGGCCAGCCACATGGCCTGTCGCCAGATCCGCTGAACCGGGGTCAACATTATAAAATCGCGCTGCCGCAACGAAAACTAAAAAAAAATAAAAAAAAGGCAGCAACGATCAAATAATTTATGACCAAGTGGATGGTGGCTGCTTAAGTTATAGCCCAGCCAGAGTTGGGACTGGGAGTCGAGTCGGGGTGTTAACTGCCTGATCAGCAAAACTGCAAAATCGCAATTGCAATTGTGATTGCAACAGTGGCTGCAACTGCAACTGCAACTGACAATGCTGCACAAGCAGCAAATACACGATGACGCATCGTCTGCGTCTGCATTAAATATGCATTTTTGCCATTGCAGACGAACTGTCTTCGGGCATGACAGCCAACAAAACAAAACAAAACAAAACAGACTGACAAAGGGGGGTCAAAGGGGCGGTGGCCGTTGGTGCAGGGTGTGCGGCGTTGTATCTGTGGACCGCAGCCATGCTACGATGTCTACGGCTGACTGCACTTTTTTTTTTTTTAGTATTTCTTTTGGTTTTCTATTTTTGCCGGTCGTCAAAATGGGAAAACTCACAAATGCAGCTATCTGACAGACGGAGGGACCCCGACAACGATGATCTGGAGCCTAAAAAGTGGGCGTGACAACGCAAATGCCGTCGCTTCACACAATGCTGGAAAATACACAAGAGACAAGAGATACGAACTGCAGTTCAAATAGAAAACGAATTTGATGGGGAAAAGCTAATGAAAAACTTCAAAACTATTTCAATATTATTGCAGCAAAATAACCGAAATTCACAAATGGACGATAACTATCAGTTGTGTATATAGGGATGGGTATATATTATATAGGAATATAAATATATATGTATATATAAAAGATAAACGCACTGAAAAGTATCTTAAGTATGTGAACAAAATTTCAACTATTATCTAAAACTAAGGTCAATTTATTTGAAGTGTAGTAACTATTTTTAAGTGTAATAAGTTTGCTGTACTCAATCTTTTATCTGACAATATAAACTCAATAAAAATTTTAGTTACAATTATAATAATTATTTTTACCGATCTTGATGAATTTTCGTGCAGTGGAAAAATGTAAGGCTAAAGCAAATACCGAAATCAAGTCTAAAATCGATAATTGCAATTGAAAATTGATTGACAACTGAACGAATCCGTTTACTATATGTGGTTCAAATTGCTTTCAGGTTTATTTATTTTATATTTTGATGATAAGTAAATGCGCAGTTTCCCTTCCCCATATGTGGTCAAAATTCGTTTCAGGTGTATTTGATCATATTTCCATCATTTTTTTTTATACAGACCACAGGGTATTCAAATAGCTATGCATGCCGTCGACAGACAAGAAAAAAGCGAGTAAAATAATTATGAAATGGCTGGCGCTCTAAAAATGAGAAAACTGCCACATCAATTATGAAAATCACTTTTTGTGACTTGCAGCTGTCTGCGAGGCTTATGAAATCAACTTTCGCAATGCATGCAAGACAGATAAACACAACTAAATGGGATATACACACATTTGGTGTAGTATAATATTTGCTCGGATGCTGCATGTGGGTTAATTGCCAGCAATATAACGCATCTTACTTGAATCTGTGTCAACGGGATGAGCACAAAACTGATGCCAAAAATAATCGAAACAATGCAAAGTGACAGACCCCAAAGCATAAGCAAAAGCTAATAAAGAAAACAAATTTTAAGAACTGATAATGTCGTTGCGACGAACTTGAAATACTCTTGCAATCTATGTATAAATATACATATACATACATATATAGATAATTCTTAGAGCATATCTTAATCTGAAATAAAACAAAATTTGACAGCTTTGAAATATTTATTTTTTGTTTACTTATATTTAAGACATAAACAAAGATAAGATATATAAAAAAAATATATATATATATAAAAAAAGTTTTTAGCTCGATTTGCGATATAGTCAAAAAATAAAAAATAAAAAAATAAATATCAAAGATGTTAAACTCGCTTCATACGAATCGATGGAAAACATAAAAAAGAAATTTGAATTATATAAAAAAAAAATAATGATTATCAGTTCACAGATTTAGGCACATTGTGAGAAAAATCGTAATACTCTTAAAAGTGCATACGGATGCATGGATGTTCATTTTTTAGACAGTTTGTTGTTGCTCAAGATTTAAGTAGATTCAGCTGTTTTTTGTGCAGCATTAAACAGAATGTTTATTTTCATGTGCACCTCATAAAATGAACACAAAATGCATATAAAGTCAGTTATACTGGGACGAACAACATGATGATAAGCGAAGACAGGCCAAGACTGGCCAAAAGAAAGGAGCCCCAAATAATAAGAATAAAAATAAAACAATATCAACCAACAATAACAAGAAGAACAGCAGCAACAAACAACTGTCAGCTTCTTATGGCCGCCAACCTTGCTGTAAAATTACCAAATTTGGCAACGCGAGGCATAAGAGGCAAAAACCAAAAAAAAAAAAAGCCACAGCAAATAAATAAACAAATGCAGGTTGAGTTCGTGCAACCCAAAATGCAGTTGGCTCCAAGCAGCTCTTTTGATTCATGTAATAAGCTCAAAGGTTCGAGGAAGGAGGAACTTTGGGTGCGAGAGGCAAACATTTCGCTGGCAAGTGAGGCAAGTGAGGCAATGACCAACTGCAGCCATTGCCAGTCTTTGGCTTTGTCGCCTTGTTGTCTTTCTTGTTGTTGTATATTTTAACTGTTTGTTAATTAATTAAGTTTTATGACAGGCGCAATTAACCCTTGTGACAGGTGGACTGACAGATTGAATCGATATCATCAAGCAGAGACCCAACTCAAAAATTGTGCCAAAGAAATTGCTTAAATGACATAAAGACAACTGAAAAATTTCTAATTATTGCAAACATGAAATAAAACAAAAAAAAAACACATTTTTAGTGCTTCAAAATTGAGGGTATAATGGTTTTGTGCAAGAGCATGTAACAAGCAAAAGTAGGCATCTCCGACACCATAAGGACAACAAAAGGATCTCAGAGTCTATATAGCGACTTCCAATTTGGAAAGTAAGTAAATTTAGTCAAAACCTTTCAATTGATACATAGTATTCGCTGATATTTTGTTGATCAATAGTACAAATTTCACTAAGAACATATTCTTCTATCTTATTATCACTCGACTACAGCATTCTTCGATTTTTATTCAAGTTGTTGATTTTCCAATAAAAAGTATTTCACAATCTAAAGTTGTACATCATTAAAATGCAAATGTTGTGTAGAAGGAAATGGAGTTAAGTTTCAACATTTATGATAAGATTTATAATCGCTGCGCCGCTTGCTGGAAACATAGTGGACACAGCGGCCTGGCCTGGTCAGAATGAAGTGCACATGGCCTCCAGTTGGTATCCAGCTGGTGGTGGCTCGGGCATTGCAAAGACCATCATCAATTGACAGTGGACCGCTACGCTTGCGACAGTGACATGATTGGCGACTTGGAAGCTTCAAGCTGAACGCTGGAGAAATGGTCGGATCTCTAGGCGTTGTTGACTGGGTTGCAGCGCGCCCAGCTGTAGGCGCACTTTTTTTCTTTCTTTCTTTTTTTTTTGATGGCAGCTTATCGGTACGCATAAATCTGGATTTCTATTTCCGCAAAGTCGCGTAATCGAATGGCGAACCTGAATCGCAATTTGTCAGCTTTTGGTAATAACTTTGGACATTTACCGTAAGCAAGGCAACGCAACGCAACGCGACGTTGCAACTGCAACAGCCAGAGCAGCAGCGAGCATCGCGATAAATTGAACCTGTTGTGTTAGGGGGGCTTTCCGATGGTTAGTCGGTCGGTCGGTCGGTCTGTCGGTCTGTCCGTTGGTCGGTCAGATAATCGCCGCTGATATGAGTTACGTTATCCATAAGATACTTTCGGCCACTTAATTGATTTTCGCATGCGACGTGACCGCATCTTGACTTTTTATGGCATCATTATTGTCATTCATAAATCGTACGTCTGTTATCTATAAGCGGAGTGTTCAGATAAATTTTACCAACCGCGTTTTTTCTGCTCAACGTGCTCGTTTTATATACCCGTTTACTTAAATCTCAGTTGGTGCAATTAAACGCATTCCCACTGTCTAAATAGATCAGCAGCGATTTTCAAGATTTGAGAGATTTGCATACAGATTCAGAGAAATAAGATGTTGGGTTAGAATTTTTACACTGATAGCGTAGGCACAGCTTAAGAGCTTAAAACTTGAAACTTGAAACTTGTCTGGTGCCGCGTCACACGAAGTGTCAACCTTGAAAATCGAAAATTGCTGGTGACCTGCTTCAAAGATAGACATGTGAGTTTCTTACCCACCCTGTTCTTTGAGACCTGGTTTCAGCTGGTTTTCCATTAATATCACAATCTTTCAATTCAATTCAAAACTAAACGTTTGCCTAATGAACACTTTTAGTGATTCGAGAATCAAAATCTATATTCTTCTAGTGATTTCCATAGGGAACAACTGCACAATCGATATGAAATTTTGTAATCGATAAATGACAAAAAAAAAAATGCAACTGAATATAATGCAATAAATAATGTCTCTAGCGTAATTCATATAATTATCTTTGCAGGCGCATCCCCGGGCTTACACAATCCGAATGCCAGTGGGCACATACGGGGGGGGAGGGGAAACTGTGAACCGGGGAGAGCTGTGAATGTGGGTCTCCAAGCATTTTTAACATATTTGCTCAATGCATGTGGAGCTAGCTTATTAAGTATGTATTAAGCTGCCAGTTTTTAGCAGCCTGGTTTTGCGTTGTTTTTTTTTTTTTTGTTTTTCTTCTTGGTTTTTCATGTTGTGTTGAGTTTTCGATGTGAAAAAGAGTCAAGTGAGGTCGGAGCCCGACAAAATGTAGCCGGGGTTAGTAACGACTACCTTCAGTCGATTGTTTTTGCTGCTGTTGGTGGCTGGTTGCTGATGTTGCGGCTGTGATTTTTTGCTTGTACTTTAAATTGTTACTGCATTTATTTTTTGCAGCTTGTAATTGTTGTTATTATACAATTGCGCGCCCCCCTCCCCCCCGCCAAAAAAAAAAATAAAAAAACAACAGAAAAAAAAAAACATTAAAAAACAATGTAAAATGCAAACGACACTAAGCCAAGTTTTTGGTTTTTGTTTTTTTTTTTTTTATTGCTGCCGCTTCTTATTGCATATTTGACATTTTACTTGTGCAGCAGCTGAATTCGTAAAAGGTTTGCGGCTAAGAGGGGTGGCCAGGGGAGTAGCATCTTTCAATGATATTTGTGCAATTTTTCATGGCGAAATATTTAAGATTTTGGCTGCCAGATTGTTGTACTCTTAAACGACCTCTGCTGTTGTTTTGGCGAAGGCTTTGTTTAAAATTGCTTTGCTGGCTGCGGCTCTGATTTATTGATTTTTCCAAAAAGATAATGTGTGATTTTTCTCATAGACTTGTTGGTGTCGTTTTTTTTTGGTTATTGCTGTTTTCCTAATGTGAGAAACTTTTTGCCAGTATGTCAAGATCTCTCATTGTTGCCAATGCTACTGCTACAATGCATTGTTGCATAAGTTCTTCGGGGCCCGACAACGTGATACATATACCACACACACACACAGGTCTATTGTACGATTATGTCCATTTTGCCCTGATATAATCATGACTAGTTGAAGCAAATGTGTTGAAATTTTGGAACACCTTGTCTTTGCCATGAAATACGCTTGCTTGATGGCATATAAATTAGCTATCTTTGCCTTGGGGGGAAACGCCTTTGATCGATTTGAAGTCGATGGTGTTCGATTTGCAACTTAGATAACTACCATTTTAATTGCTAATTTACGTAAAAGTGCACAGAGTATTTTAGTTAATAATCTTAACGTAAACGCCTCTTACCAACCAGCCACAACTAAATAGCCAAGCAAACTTAAGTGCCTAACATAAAAAACAATTTTTGAATAATTTCTAATTAAAATATTTTTACAGGCCTATTAAACTTGAGAGCGAAATAGACTTAGAGAAAGGAAATGCCAACCAGAGAGAGAGTGGGTAGGAGAGGAGGAGAGAGATATACGTCGAGTAGGTTTTTCTTTCTTTAGGCGTAGATAAAATTACAATTTATTTAAATTAGATTTTTATAGGCATTCACCTGAAGGAAAGAAGTTATCAGCGCCTAGTCGTTCCATGCATTCGTAATTAATTAATTCGCCTCAAGTTGTATATTTTTTTTTCTCTATATTTTCTTTCGTAGTTAAGCGTCGGCCGTTTTTCTTTGGTGTTTGTCAATTATTGTGGCAAAGTGAAGTGAAAGTTGTTTCAATTTCCAATCACAATTCCGCGCTCCATATTGAAAAATTAAGTAATTTCGTAAGGAAAAAAAAAAATAATAATAAATATAATAAACAAATTGACGATTTTCGTGGGCTGTCATTAAAAACTTGTTACACTTACAGTTGTAGTTTAACGCAAGTGCAGCCTACAACTACTTACAACAAATGGCAGCAACAATAACATCCAGTTGAGATCATTATCAACGCTCTACCTGTTTTATTGTTTGATTGTTTTCTTGTTTTCTTGTTTTTTTCCGATTTGATCAAAACAAAAATTATTGATTTCTATACCCTGCATTTATCAATATCAAAAATGAGCGAGCATAGCCTGCAGGTGCAATCAAATATGTTTCTTTGTCTCAATTTCAAATGTTGCTTGACAGAAAATAAAATGTTTTTTCTAAAGCGAGCTTAAGCCTGATTCCAGTGAAATTCTTTCTTTCTCTTCTTCAAAGTTGTCACCTATACAATTTTTCCATGATTGACAAAGTTCGTAGATCATCTTACGAATTTTAGAAATTCGCTTCAAGTATTTTGGGTTTTTTTTTGTTCTATTCTGTTGTTTTTAGAAGAGTGATTATCGCCTGTTTTATATTTTGATTAATTGATTTATTATTCATATAGCAAAGACAAATAAAATGTAAATTGAGTGCTGAATCTGCCACTCAAACACTAACGCCAACGGAAACGCGAAATGTGAATAGAATGTGAATGCACGAAAATTTGGGCTTAATAGAATCCGGCTATACAGCTGTTGCAGAGTATCTTGTAGTTGTTCATCAATCATTCTTGTCTTGTTTTGTTTGCTTCTCTTTGTATATCCATTGTAATTATCGACCTAGTCACTCACTCTCTAAACCGACGATCGCTTGCTCATCCGAACTTGGGTCAAGTCGTTATTCAACCAGGTGTTTAAGGCATTTGTAGTCGAATACTCAAATGACACGAGATCGTAACGTTGCCATATGTACACATGATAAGTGGGTTGCAACATGTAATGCGGACACAAATGCGAAACAGTAGCCCCCTCGATCATTTGATAATTACGTGTAGTCTGGGTAAAAGTTGAGCATGCAAATTTTTGGCATGTTGGCTGCTTGGACTTTGCACAAATATGGAATTGCAATGGGCGATAACAATGGTGAATGCATTCGCTATTATTTATTGCAACTATATAGGAAATATCGGCGATGGTAATCCGATAACTCATTGCATGTGAAAGGGCGGGCAGTGGCGAAAGGTTTCTATTTTCTTTGAAGAGCTAATTAGCAATGCATTAGCCCAACACACATATATGTAACACAACAGAACAGAAATGGTTACGACGCTAACAGTAATAGAAACAACAATAACAACAACAACAACAACAACAAAACGGTAACAGAAATGCTAACGGTAACGGTTTAACAACAACGTCAACATCAATGGTAACTGGCCTTATTAGACCTAATTAGCTGCAGGTACACGTTGCAACCAAATCGGGCAGCAAAAAAAAAAAAAAAAGTAAAAGCTTACCCCCTGCCCCCAACAACAACAACAAAAAAAACTCATTTCAAAAGCGCTGCGACCGCCGAAATGATCAGTGGGTGTTCCCCCAAAATGGGTCATGGCAACTTTTCCAACAATTGCTATTCGCTTCGCTACAGATTGTGCCCAGCTCAGTTTGGAGCAGTGTTATTGTCGAGTTTGGGGGCAGAGAAGACCACGCACTCATCACACACCCGCCCTGACACACTTTGCGCACTGTGCTCTGGGATCGTGACCTCGGCCTGGAAATTGGAATCGGAATTGTAATTGGAATTGGACCACAGCCACGTTAAGTCAAATGGGATAACTTACTAAACCAAAAAAAAATAAAAAATAAATATAACTAATAAAAAAAAAAAAACCATAAGCCAGCGCGCATTTTAATGCTCTATTAATAATAATTATTCAACTATAGAACATTTTCTTCATTAGTCAAAAATTGCATTCAATTAAATCTAAGCGTTCTTATCTTGCATACTTGAAAGACAGTGATCATTGGAAATCTTTGCCTTATCACGATGACTTCAACAAAGGCACTCAGATCGCTTCCTGTTTCTAAGCATTTTGCTGGCTCAATCAATATTCCATAATACTTTGGGTTTTACAGAGTATTAATGACTGGGCAACAACGTAAAAGTGAATGAACACAATGAGCCAAGAGCCGAAAACTCATTGTTATTTCCCCAGTTTCCCTGTTCCCCTGTCTAACACCAACTTGCTGACGCTTTGCGACTGCACAATGCAATTTGATTGAATAATAAAGTTTAAATAAATGGCAAAGCTAAACAAAAACCATCGCAACAAACGCATTTGAAAGCGCAGGCAAATCAACAAATACGAAAATAAACAAGTTGAATATGGTTGTTGAGAGCACACGACTTACAGATACCCTAAGCTCAAGTCGATGCAGATGATTTGAAAGGCATATGTTTCAAATACTGGTTTTTATTGATATCGATTTAAATCGATATTCCGAAAAGAGAGAATAAAATGAAATAGATTTTATCGATATCTATCTCTGAGATCAACACCTTAAAGATTGACTGACTGGCATGACTAGATTAGCGTGGATGTTCATCCTCATCAAGAATATGTATACTTTAAGTCCATGTATGGAATATGTAGGTATAATTTATGCTTTCTTCGGCCTGTTACATACTTTTGCATAACTTCGTCATACTCGCTTCACACATTTTCAGGGTGTACCCACAAAGTAGTTACAGTTTTGAGGAAATTGCATAATATATGGCATGGGGCGCGTTGGCCGAGTAAAATAGAGTCGTCGCGCGATTTAATGAAGTGGAAAATAAACATAATCATGCACGTATAATCAGTGAGGTGAATGGGAGACGGAGGAAGAGATACGATCGTAGTACAGTTCGGTGTGCACGCACACATTTTCCAGTTCCCGTTCAGGGCGTCGTTAGCAAAGCGGAAAATGAAATTAAGCAAAAGACTTTGCGACAATTTTCCAACATTGCATAACATTTGGCTGTCATTAGGGCGCAAAAGTTTTTCCATTTTTGTTGTTGATGCTTATTTTTTTTTTTTGGTCAGTGCCCCCAGTTTTGCCTTGGAGCTCTTGTTGTCGATTGACGTTGGTTGTTTTGCTATTGTTGTTTTTGTTGTAGTTTTTTGTTATTGTCTTCACGCTCGTTGTTCTAGCCAATTGTATAACAAATTGCCAATGTTACACTTGTTAGCGCGTTTCGATCTGCTGAACAAGAAAGCTGAAACAATGCATTTACCAAAATGGCCTTGTAATTCGATGGGCGGCATTTGCTTGAGGTACCAAACTGAATGTCATCCGACCAAGAAGTGTCTGTCGGCTGTGGTGTTAACTTTTCACTTTAGACCAACGTTTATAATTACAAAGTGGTAACTTGGACCATAAAAAGAGGTCATCAGCTAATAAACTATATTACTTATTGCTGTTAGAAACTTGGGCTGTCTGTTTGTGACTGTTCAAATTTTGTTAAATTGCCAAAAATGGAAAATGTGAAGTAAATTGTGAACTCTGTAAGCCAAGCTAAGTGGCTCTAATCGATACATCAAATGTACAATTCTTTTTACGCCGTATGAACCGTGACTAAGAGACTGCCAAGTGGTCAACTGGTCAGCTGGTTTGCCGGTCAACGAATTGAGGCAATTGACACGACGAGAAAACTACACATACAAGCACACACACACACAAGCACATACACACACACACACACACACACACACACACACACACACACACACACACATTGCAACACAATTGAGCGAAGCAGACAGTGGGGCAGCCGCAAAAGAGTTGCAATAATTCCCACAATGCCACATGGCAGACTCTTATGACATTTGCTTTTTAGCAATAAATAATTTATGCCTTTTCGTATTTCAGAAAATATATATATTGATAAATATATATATATATATATACGTATATATATATATATATATATATATGTATGCATATATATATATTGTACATAATTCTTTGAGTAACGCCAAATGAAATTAATATCAATTGACGGGCGCAATTCATTTGATTTATTGCCGCGCAAAAGCTCGGCTGAAAAGGCTGAGGCCTTGCAACAAGAGACTCGCAGATGATTTATGGACACGATCTGCTAAATGTGTCGATTAAGAATGTCCAAAGGGGCACACACGTGGCCGTCCAGCCCCCAAAATCAACACGTTCGAATGCAGCAAAAAAAAAAGAAACGTTGCCAAAAACCACCTATTAACATATTGTATATAATAAGTTAACCACAACACATATTTCATTTATTATAACTGGGTTTCATCTCTAATAGCGAGGTTCGATTAACATATATTTGCAATTAACAAGGAAGATTATCAAATTCAACATAATATTCAATATTCATGAACACGGAATTGCGGATTTAACACGTATTAAAAAAACGATTCGCATTCGCGCTTGATTTAATGAATACTTCTCAGAGCTTTTGTATTGTTATTATTATTAGATGAATTCCTGAATTTCTCATAAAAAAATATGTACATATGTAATATGAATGAAAGGCTAGCTTAAACAAACAAAAAATTATATATTGCCGTTTTGTTTTTTACCCATAAATATGAAATAGCCAACCGATTGTTTTGTATATGACATAGTAGTCACATGTTCAGAGTTCTTTATCCAAAATTGGGTAGCCTAATAATAACATGCAGAACAGTCAAGGATGGAAAGAATAAATTGTTCATGCCCGAACTCACTCTTTCAACGGATTGTTCTTATATTAGTTATATGATATCCAATCCGCTGCGACATATTTACTCTTTGGCTATATCGACACGTCTACTAATGCAGATTAGGTATATTATACGTCACTACAAGGGCATAATAAACTCATCTATTCAGGTGTTCAATGCTAAGGCTATTTGTTTGTAAACTCTTTATTCTCATTATCTTCAAAGGCGCCTATAAAACGAACGCACACAAAAAGGGTAAGGTCAAAAAGCGTCACGTTTTTAAGTGACCCTAAAAACAAACGACGACGTCGACACTAAATATTTGTACTTTGCTATAGGAACAATCAAGAAACTGAGACAGAGACGCTGATAAGACTTAATTGCTTTGTTTCATTTACTTAAAGTTGCGACAGATTCTAATTAAGCTTAGGAACATTAAAATTAATTTTATGGATATGGTTTATTTGAAGTACCGCAAATCATATCGGTTCAAGCTGGACTTATATCAGTGAAAGGATATAAAGATAATTGAATTTGTTGAGATTGATTTTCGAGATATATTATAACTACAATTCGTTTAAAATACTGCTAAGTACGAAGTATCACAAACCAAAATAAATCAAATTCTTAAGATTGAATTTTAAGAGTGGAAATTCCCACTATTACGCTTAAAGATTAGTGTTGGACCAAGGTCTAGTCTATTATATTTTTGCAGTACAACGTATTACAAAATAAGCAAATAAGTCTATATTTTAAATAAAAAACTGGTCAACTCAAACAAATCAGATGCAGATTAAAAATAATCAAAAGAAAACAGTTATTAAGCCAAAAAAAATCTTTTCATTGCAGGATGGAATTAAAAAATACAATACTTGACGAAGAAGCCTTATCATAATGGCTTTTGTCGAGGTCGGATGAGATGAGCACAAGGCTGTTACCACTAGCTACATAACTATTTCAATATTAAATCAGCTTAACTAAGCGGCGAGGTTATTTCAGTGCGGAGATAAGAATTTGCATAGAGCTAAAAAGATAGGGGAAGCGGACGGACACACGAGCACTGCGTAGAATAACAGTAAAAATGTGTGCGCAAACAAAGGCCCAAGAGCGGCGGCGACTGGAGTACATAATAATAATATAATTTCCTATAATAGAACTCAATGTACGGCCTATGAGTGAGTTGCTGAATAAGCAGTGAGGTAGGGGAGGGGGGGGGGGGAGAAAGGGATGGAGGGAGGGAGGTGGCGACGAATGAACGGGCTCAACAAGAAGAAGCACAAGCACAAAAGCCAAAGAACAGGCAACTGATTGAGGGAACAAAATTGAAACCAAGCTGTTGTACAGCAAGTTCAACAACCTTTCGCTGAGCGGAGCAGAGAACGGAAAAGAAGGCGAAGAATACTTACAACAACATTTGAGGCCAGAGACAGAGCCGCTCTTAGGCTGCTTGAGCCGCAACTACCGATTACTTCACACACATACACACACACATACACACACGAAAACACACACACACACACACACACACACACACGAAAACACACACATACACACACGAAAACACACGCAAGTTAGCAAACAGCTTCAACAAAGACTGTCGATGCCGATGATGTTGATTTCGATGATCACGATGAAGACCGGGCGAGAATTGCCTGGCAAAGGGCGCCAACGGTACATAAAAGCGTTGCTTCAAGTATAGTTCTCATTCTCAGTGTTATTCGCCGTCCGAGTCCGACTCCCAGTCCCCAGTGCCCGGCAAACTTCACAAATCGAATCAAAGTAATTTACCCGCCGCAAAAATTGATTCCTATGCTCATGCAACCAGCTGTAGATACTTCGCAGGTTGATCATGTCTTAAGTAGTTGAACTTGTATCTCGTATCTTGTACTCGGCTGGCCCACAGTAGCCCTCAAAGATAATTATTTAATTTTGGCAGCAAACAAAAAATAAAAAAGTAAATAAATAAAACTGAAGAGTAGCCCTGGAAACAACGGAAGTTGGTAGCTGTTTGTTCTTTGACCGCGCTTCGCTCTGGGAAAAAGTCTTTCTTTTGTCTGCCCAAAAAAGTGCCACAGATTTGACTGCCTACTGCCCTTTCTATACAAAGATACTTAGTTTAGCAGTCGTAAGATGCGATTTCCAAGCTAACTGCTTTGGGTGTGAATTACCATGTACCACGCTTAGACTTCGGGTACTCACATACACTCACTCTGACACTGGCACACTCATATTCCACTGACTGTTCGAATGACGTTGGCCGCGCGTGTGAGGCACTGTAAAAGAAATCTGAATGACAGCCAGTCCAAAGTAAATACAAATTCAAATTGAAATCTGTAAAGCAATCAATTGTCCAACGCTCCAGAGCTGTCGACTGTCCGTCTGTCCCAGAGGCTGCACCTAGACCTTGTCAATAGTCAAAAGCGACTTCAAATGCGACTCTAATGAACACAGAAAAACAATGAGAATTGATTTTTAAAAAGTTACAATTACCAATGTACATAACACATTTCATATACTCTACACCAAAAAGGGCCACATCAAATATTTATCCACACTGCAAGTTGGGCTTAGAATTTTGGATAATCTTTTGATTTTGTGATTGAATTTTGTAACTGAATTCAAAATGAATGAAATAAATAAAACAAAGTAAATACTTGAACCCTTATTTATTTATTTAATTTAATGTGGATTGAAAAGAGTCCACAAAAATGACTAATTAAATTATATAAAATATAAATATTTAAAATGAAAGAAAATAATGAAAATATAATAGTAATGAATTACATTAGAGGATAGCATAAATTATAAATATATTTCGTAATATTGGCAATTTGTTGGTATCAAGGGTATCAAGTTCTCAACCTGCGCAAATAAGGTTAACATTTCCTTCTTAACTGCCTCAGCTGCCTTGTACCACAAGCTAAACGAATGGAATGGAAATAAAGTAGGCCAAATACATATACATATGTACAAACATACATAGATCAAGCAAAAGTTGTGGACATGTGCGAGTTGTGTTGTTATTGTTGTATGTCAACTGAAAGGAAAATGAATGAAACGCATTGAACACTTCGGCGCACTGTGCGGTGCACATTCAATTAACAATCGGAATAGAAGGTGTACCACTAAGCCACGCCCCATTTCTACGGCGAGAAATGTATGTTAAATGCAAAATAATTAGATTAATTAAATGGAAATTACTTAATTCGCGTGCAAATGTGAGACGCGGCGACGTTTTGAGACGAGTCGCCGACTTTCACACGAGAGATGACATTAGCCCAATTTACAATCATGATTTATGATATTTTCTAGGTTCTGTAAATTGTTATTACTGTTTTTATTTCTCTCTCTCTCTCTCTCTCTCTCTCTCTCTCTCTCTCTCTCTCTCTCTCTCTATCTATCTCTCTCTATCTGCCTTTCTATCTCGTTTCTATTTTATTGTTTGTCATTGCAAATTAATTTCTCTTCGCTGCTGCTGCGGCCGGAAGTGGGTTAATAAGTGATAACGTGGCGAAAATGTAAACACGGCGAACAGAACGTGAAATACGCTGCAAAATTATAAAAAAAAAAAAAAAAAAACAGTTAAATGGCCAAGTGTTCGAAGAACGTAACATACAAAATCAAGTAAGAAGACTGTAGTCAAGTCAGCTCAACTACGATATACCCTGTGAACTCAGCTGTTCGAAATATTCAAGTTTCGTTGCCCAATTTCCCCTCGCTAAAATTAAATAAACTTGATCTGCGTGGGTTATACGAGAACTTATATTCAAATCTCTAGCTCTTATGGTCTCTGAGATACGCTATACCGAATCGACTTTTGGTGCTGATACTTAATGGGGGTCGCAGAGGCATACCTCTGCCGGTTACATACATTCGCACACAATCATTATACCCATTTTATATATTTTTAACGGGTTCAGGGTATAAAAAAAACCTGTAAAAGAAAGAACGCAGAGAAATACTACCTTATAAGCCGGCGAGAATCCAAACAACTTTGACACAGTTTTTCCCTAACATAAAACCCATACAATTTTGGTCGGAGCGTGATGTCAGCTTGTAAACGCAACAATTGCGAATCGTCATCGTTCATCGTTCAGCTTTTGTAACTTGTCCGTGTTAAACGTGGGCGTTGATTTAATCAACGACGTCCGCATGTCAACTTTTTTGGTTATAATTAAATTAATTTTTTATTGACAACATAAATTTCAAGTGAATATCGTCCACATCAAAAATCAACAGCGGAGGTTTGACGATGATTATATGCCCTGGCATTTGTACTCTTGAGTCTTGTGTCTTGGGAAAGAGTGGTCTATGCTCAACTAATTTTCAATACTGTAGATTATTATGTTAGTTAGCAGAATTTAGTCCTCACTCCTTTTTTTCCGGATTTTACTCACTTACTTTAAGGCAGCAAAAATCTTTGCCAACATCTATTTATAAAGGCCAAAGCATTTATCTCTCAAAATATGCACAAACCTTTGAAACAGGCTTCATATTAGTTCCAACTAGTTTATGGTACATACCTGAAAGTAAAAGAACAAAAAACACATTAGTAAATATTTTAAGTAGTCACACGTGGGACTAATCAGAATTGAGTTAATCAATTAACAAGGGGAAAAAAACCATTAAGTCGTCAACAGAACACAGATTTTTTTGTATTACCTCTTTTTATTTAACAAATGGCTCATAATTGGCCAATACCTTAAATGTTTGCTTTTACAAACGCCTTGTGCACTACGACAATGGCTAATTATAGCCACATATTTGACTGTTATTGACCCCGTGCGGCCCTGGGGCGACCGCTTATTGTATTTGTGGCATGAGACTGGCTTCAACATCAGGTGGCAAACTGAGTTCGCTGGCCAAATACGGCAAGAAGGCAAGAAGTACGTATGTATTTGTATATCTGAGATAACTTTAATTAAAAGTACAAACGTACAAATTATGCAAGACGTGCTCAAATACGGCGAACAAACACCTAAATATTTCATGAGCTGAATTCCACTCGGCGTTGGATCATTGAGTTCCACAACACACAAACACATTTGCATA
The DNA here is from genome assembly GCA_035041535.1 of Drosophila cognata. Taxonomy (NCBI): domain Eukaryota; kingdom Metazoa; phylum Arthropoda; class Insecta; order Diptera; family Drosophilidae; genus Drosophila; species Drosophila cognata. The sequence continues at coordinate 76,355 of JAWNLC010000590.1, forward strand.
GGTTCGGCTCGGCTCAGCTCAGCTCAGCTCAGCTCGGCTCGGGTGTGTCTAGCGTGCCACATAGTCTAAGTCTGAGTCTGAGTCTGAGTCTGTGCCACAACATTATTGCTGTGCATGATCTGCTCGCATTGAGCTCGCTCAAGTCACAGACAGAGTCAGAGCCGAAGCCATTGGTTTAGCTATTGCCATCGGCAGTGGCATAGTTATTTGTTTATGGCTGTTTTTTATTTTTTTTTTTGTCGCCAACAACAGCAACAGCAACAGCAGCAGCAGCAGCAGCAGCCTTCGTTTGCTACATTTGACTGCGACCCACGTACAAGAGCCAAACAAATCGAAGACAAACTTTAAACATTATTGGAGGTGGATACTACAAAAGCAGCGGCATTGGGGGGCAGACGCACCACCCACCCGCTGTCAAAGTATGCGGTGTGCAAAATAAACAGCAAAAATGACATTTCTGTGCAGTTAAGCGTTTCTGATACCAAAAACTCCAAAAAATCAAATATATGTACTTATGTACAGGTAATTGACCGAAAAAAAATGAAAAATAAATGAATATACATAATGATAATTTTGTAGGCAATTAAACATGCTGCAAAATGTTGCCATAAAGTCAAGCCAAGTCGATATCGCTATCTACGACGCCATAAAGTATATTTATGCACATGACCAAGTGGTTTTAGCCATGTCCAAATGTCCGTGCATCCCAGCTTAAGTCTTCGAATTTGATATGTTAGTACTCGTCCAAACGTCCATCACTCAACTTCACTCATTTCGAGAATATCGCTAGAATTTACCTGCCCACTGAATGCGCCCGCGCCCTTTCGTTCAGAGTATCTCCACAGTCAATCCCCTCCCCCAGTCAATCCCCTCCCCCAGTCAATCCCCTCTCCCAGTCAATCCCCTCTCCCAGTCAATCCCCTCGTCTAAAGTTTTCGTATTTGTTTCAATAGTCATTTAAGTGTAGATTCCCATCTTTGACGTGCTGACAAATTGCTGTTGTTACTTTGGAAAAATAGTCTGCAGATAATTCTCATCCACTACATATCGATCCAAAAATCATAAGTCATTAAGCTATATGGTTCATACATAATAATACATAATAAAAGTATAATTAAATATACAATAACTGTTTATAGAGTACCCACGTTGGGTATTTTCGCTTTCGTTAAACTCTTGTGGATATATCGTTTGCCAGTTTACGCCCTGTAACGCTGCATCTACATAAATATGTACATACCAACATACACACACACGCACACACGCACACACACACACACACACACACACACACACACACATACATATGTAGTATCTAAATTGCAGCTAGAGGTCTACTCGGTTTATTTGTCTGTGCAAATTTACAGTAATTGCAGCTTGCGCTGTTTTTGGGCAGCAGACAACAAATTTATTTTATTTAAATAAAATGCGCCTGAGGGCACCGACTGGCGCTGCAAGGGGTCGACGGCGGAGGGCAGATGGTGGAAGGGGGGGGGAGTCGTTGACGTTTCTGCTGCTATTTTTGGGCGCGACTTGGAAATCTGTTTGTGATTCGTCTGGTTCGGCCCGGGGAAACCTTGGGGGCTCCCTGGCTGGCGCATTGTCTCTGTTTTCGAGTGTCGGTGTGTGTGCAAACCAAAATTATCGTGTCCACCTACATAATTTAGCATGTGTTGTTATTGTGGTTGTTGTTGCTGTTGTTGTTGTTGTTGTTGTTGTTGTTGTTGTTGTTTTTGTTGTGTGGTGGCTGCCTAAATTATTGGTTGTAAATAAAAGCATTGCCTTCGCTGTGGTCTTTGTTCATTTTGTCTATTTTGAGACGGTAATTGGCAAGCTTTATATCACATACATATTTCCATATCCAAATATCGTCATGTAGAAGTTAATAAATGTCGACGGAATTCGGTTGCTTCAGACTCAATGATCTGAGCACTGGAATGTCGTCTTACAATATCTATTTTCTCTCTCTCTCTCTCTCTCTCTCTCTCTCTTTTTGTGCTGGGCACGTCCCAATCAGTTTATGAAATCTTTAGCTTCATTCATTCGATATGCCAAATGTCTTCTGAGAACTCAGAAAAATATATAAACCTCAATCGCAAAACATTTTACGCATTTCAAAGACGCACAAAAATACAAAAACAAAAAAGCAAACATAATCAAATTCTAGACTGCCAAATAAGCGGTGCTTTTCAAATGATTTATCTGTTATGTCTGTGAATACCAAAGCAGCAACAATAACAACGACAACAGCAACAATAACAACGACAACAGCAACAATAACAACAACAACAACAGCGGCAGCAGCAGCAAAAAAAACGAGACTTCTTCCTGGAAGTGTTAAGTCCATGCTCAAAACTTTGCTCATCACCTGCCTCTCGATTTCCATCTCCATCTCGATCTCTCTCTCTGTATGTCTCTCTGTCTTTCTCTTCACTCTACTCTGTCTCGCTTGCTCCTCCAGCTTAGTCACCTTGACTGACCGTACAACAATAAATTTACATATCTTCTCAAACGAAGCTCAGCTGAGATTTATCTGAGATTATCGCTCGACATTTTCAATGGCACACAAATTGGCAAAGTGTATTTTATTGTTCTACAGTAAAAAACAAAAAAATATAATAAATAAATAAAAAAAATAAATTATGAAAGCTATTTGATATATTATTCAAATTTTCATAGTTTTCATAGCATATTAGCACTCATCTTACTACTGATCGTTGCTCTCCTTGAATGGGTCTGGAAATGATTTCTAATGTTTTAATCGTTGTAGTGCATATTTTTTTGCAAGTGTAGAACGAGAACGAGGGACCCTATTATCACATACGTATATAATACCGATGACTAGATTGACAGGGTCTTAATTATCACCTGTGTATATAATGCCGATGTTTCGATTGAAAAGTCTTTGCTGGATTATATCTATCATTTATTTTAATGACAAAATGATCAGTAATCAGCGGGAAATTCAGGCCGTGTCAGTCGCAGTCACGTTAATCACATTTCAATTAAACGGTGATTGATAGTGCCCCAAGAAAATATAATGAAAGTGGCACGACACGGCAGAATCATAATAATATTAACTAATCACCTCTGGCGGCATCAGGATGCCCTTCTCAACACGTCATTATTTCAAGAAATTCTGTCTTTCGCAATCTGCCACGATCTAATGCCGGCAGTTATCTTGCAGCACTTGTTGCAGCTACTACAGGTGCAAGTTACGATTATGCCATAACTCAGCGGCATTTGAACAGAAATCTAGTTGCATGCCGCCTTGGGGTGCAAAAAAAAAAGCGTTGCAACATAAGAATAAGAATTCAATTATGCAGCAAAATGTCGCAGAGCCCGGAAAAACCGGCGAAGTAGCCAAGAGCATAGAAAAGGTATGAGAAGAGTACTTTGGCAACGACGAAGTTAAAATACCCTTCAATTATATTTATGGAAAACTGAGAATTATTGTGAGAATTAGATAATAGACATGGTTACATCGAATCCACAATAGTTGCTGATCAGGCATATATATACAATCTACTCTATACTCTCTCCAAATGACTTCTTCTGCGTTACACATTTCGAGACAGAACCAATGTACTCTAACCATGCGAATTGAAGACATTGAAGTGGAGATGTTTAGATTGCTAGAGAACTCAACTCGAGACTGTTTTTTTCTGGTTTAGTCTCTGATGATCTGCTGATCTATGAAGTGGCAAAATCACTGCAGTACAATGCCAGCGGATGAGACTGTCAGATAAAAAGTACTGAAAACCCCTTGGCCATTAAGAAGAATTCAAGCAGAGAAAAATACAAAGATCGGTAGGAAAAACGTAGCTTGTAATAAAAAGCAGTTTTGAAAATGAATATTGTTAGAAGTTGAAAATTGATCAAAGACTTTCTGCTTAATTCGTAATATTTTAATAAAATACATTTAATTATGCAGCAGATTCACAGCACTTAAATTGCATTCTATCATATTATTGCAATTCTAGAAGTTTATTGTGAATAAGAATCGATCTATAAAGCATCGCCCTTAATAAAGCGAAAATAATAATAATAATCATGATAATAATCATAATAATAATGATGATGATGATGATGATGATGATGATGAAAATGGAATAGAAAAGCAAACTTCGACTGCTGCCAGTTGCCGGCTTGCTTTTCTTTAATGAAGAAATCTAATAGAGAAGGAATCCAACTGAAAGGGCAAAAAAGAAAAAAAGATGAAGCTATTTGCGTTAAGAAGTTGATTTAACTGGGCTTTTATATTGTTGCAGCACAGTTGATGTTGTTGTTGTGGATGTTCTTGGTCAGAGTTGTTGCTGCTGGGACTGCGACTGCTGGTTTGATTGATGATTGCTGTTGATTGTGTTTATGTGGCGCGATAAGGCTTCTACAGCTCGCTGCTTGCCCCAAAGCGATGAATGTCAGTTGGCAGCAAAGTTGGCAACTCTGCCCCATTGTTGGGGGCAACCTTGCTCATGTTGAGTGACAGAAAGGTTCGTGCTATTAATTGGCGCATGCAAAAAAAAAAAAGAAGAAAAAGCAACTAAAAACAACAAGAAATCAAACAACAACAATACAGTTGCTTGAGATTAGAAAGAGCAGATGTTGGCGTTCAAGTTGAGTTGAAGTTGCAAGCCTGGCCCAAATTGCAGCAGGCAAATATGAGAGTCAGCTACAACAACAACAGCAACAGCAACATAACTTCTGATAAGCAAAGAAATTTTGTATCTTATCTGAAGGCAGCGCTCAGAAGTATCTGGCGTCAACTTTATACATACATAACTCCTTTGCCAGAGTAGCTGTATCTGTTGTTGTTGTTGTTGTTGTTTTTTTCACTTGCACAGCTGCATTCATACACATTTATACACACATATATCTCTCTCTAAAAGTTGTTGACTGTGCCGTGTTGTTTTATCTTGCAGATACTTAGATAAAAGCGCAGAGAGAGAGAGAGAGAGGGAGAGAGATGGCCTCAAAGTGAATTCTGTTAGGCAAGTTTCTAGCTGGGCTACCTGTTAAAGTTCAATGCACCTGGCTAACTAATTAACCTAGAAAAATGCAAATATCCGTACAACAGCACAGCACAACACGCCCTCTTCAAGAACCGACAGCAACAACAGCAGCAACAGCAACAGCAACTTCTAAGCCAAACAATCAATCAACGTTGCAACAACAACAAAAGTTCACTTGAGCACGTCACGCAGAAAGGCCAAAGCAAACTTTAAGGCACACACACTGCAAACATACACAGCGCAAAATAACTGACTAGAATATGTAAATAATGCATGCAAAATCGTCAAAGTCGCTGCCAGAATTCTAAATAATACTCCCGCCGCAACTCTGCTGTTGCAACATTCTTCAGATAGGCTCAAAGCAAACGGCCAACAACAAAATCTAAAAATACTTTAACTATGCAAAAAGTTTGCCAGAGTGTAAATTAAGAACCAAAACTAAATAATAATAATGCTGGTTGATTTATAAACAAAGTAATAAGAGCAACAAAAAACAAAATGAACATTTGATTGCTGATTGCAATTTGGAATTCAAGGCTTGCAAAAAAAAGGTACTTTGGCAGTGAACATTAGAATTAGAATATGGCTTGAATTTACAGCTACTTCTGACATGGATTTGCAACACTTGAACTACCGATTGATTAATGTTTTTGTTTTTGTTTTTGTTTTTTTTTTTGTGTACCAATACTTTTGCAGACACACGTACGTGCACTGTATTTGCCGTAGATGTGTGTTTGTGTTCAGCTAGGATGACTGTCATGTCGCCTGGAAGGTGTGTAAAGGTAATATTTATTATGTGTTTATCTGGCTGACAAACAACAGCACAGAAAACAGAACAGAACAGCCCACGATCACAAAGGGCAATAGAGGAACGTGCAGCGTGCAGCGTGCATCGAGGAGTGGGGGGGCGGACGAGATGTGCGAGATGCGAGGATTGAGAATAGAACGGACTCAGGCACACCACACCATTGAAACTGCCAGCCGAGGCTGGCGTGCTGCCAATAGCTCAATAACACCCCGGGGATCAATTGAGATCTTTTTTGGGGGATAGGCAACAAAGTTGGACGCCCAACTGGCAAATAACAAACGCAAACACAAACACAAATACAAATACAAATACCATGGGCATGGGCA
>JAWNLC010000597.1:0-13120 GCA_035041535.1 Drosophila cognata
TCTCCCGCTTTCTGGAAGGAATCCTTTATTATTCCTCTCCATAAAAATGGCCCAAAATCTGATATAAAAAACTACAGGGGTATTTCCAAATTGTCCGCAATACCTAAGGCATTTGAGAAAACATTAACGACTCAACTTTGTGGTGTTCTATTATTTCACCTTTCCATCATGGTTTTGTTAAATGTAGGTCTACTACCACTAACATTCTTGAATTTACTTCCCTTGTGATCAAGGGATTTCAGAATAAAATGCAAACTGATGTCGTTTATACAGACTTCAGTATTGCCTTTGATTCTGTTAACCATTGTCTCCTTCTTCACAAACTAAACCTTATAGGTTTTCCTACTAACTTTCTGAACTGGATTTCGGAGTATCTGAGTAACAAAACTCAAAAGTTGTATTGTGAGGAGCCATATAGCATTGGCAATTAAATGTATGTAAATATACATTTATGCTATATGCGCCCCTCACAGTAACTGCACATCAGATCGAATTCCGACCCTGAGTGCAGTTGCGGCGAATTCGCTCTCTTTCGCCCTCTCTCTTTCCTGCGCAGGTTGTCAGCCATATAAGCGTGTCTGACACACATGTCCGTTAGGACATGTGCCGTTATAGTGTGAGGAGTTTGGCGAGTGCAATATCGCCATCCATACTCGCACTAACGGCAGACATGGGCTGGCGCCAGCGAAAAGGTAGTGGAAAATTACCAAAGATCACGCCACCGAGACGAGCACGTGATCTTTGGTACAGTCGCGACAAAAAGGCTGCGACGCAGGCCTATAAAAAGGGCGTCGCAGCAACATCAGAAAATCTAAAAGTGAGACTCTGTCAGTCGAAAATAAAAGTCAGTCCAAAATTAAAAGTGAGACTCTGTCAGTCGAAAATCAAAGTCAGTCGAAAATCAAAACGCTGCCAAAATTTAAAGTGAGACTCAACGCTGAGTGGAAAGCTAAAAAGTGAAAATAAGCAGAAACGCTGCTCAAGCGGACACAGAAGTCGACCAGCGCATCGAAGGATCAGCAGCGCACCAAGGATCAGCAACCCGCCGAAGGACACAGGACATTGGAGTCCTGAAATCGGGTGAGAAGTGCAATCCTTGCCACGCTTGAGCGTAGCGACAGGCAAACCCGTGCCTGGGTAAAAACAAGTGTGCGAAACCTGTGTTTAGGCAGCGCGCGTACGAGCGTCTCCTGGTGAATAACCAGAGTGCCGTACGGTGTCGCTGTCGGGCAGGCGAGCCACTAATTTACCTAGCTGGTGCGTGAAGTGTCTGAAGCGAAACTCTCGCGAACAGGTGCACGCTTCAAAGCTGACCAGGGGCTTCAGTGGACCATCGTCACCCCGCGGTACAAAACACCAATCTGTACGAGCGAAGAATAAAATAAAGAAAACCATTGTGCAATAATATATCAAATACGTGTTATCAATTAGCGCAAACGCAACCAAATTATAAATTTGTTGCACGGACCCACAGCTCGACTGAGTTTAGCCCGGCAGAGCAAAACGGTCCGTTACAGTATTTAAATCTGCGTTTTCTAAACCTATCCTATAAGGTCATGTCATTTTGTCGTATCACTCCCCATGTTTATAGACTGAATGAAGTAAATGATTTAGGTTTACTTCTTGATCGCAGGTTAAAATTCTATAACCATATTAAATTCACTGTCAACAAAGCTTTTCAATTTCTTGGTTTTATAAAACGTTGGGGTAAGCAATTTGATGACCCTTATACGACCAAGATACTTTTCACTTCCCTTGTACGTCCAATTCTTTAATATGGATCTTGTGTGAGGTCTCCACAATATCATATTCTTCAAAGTAGATTGGAATCTGTACAGAAGAGCTTCTTACTTTTCGCTCATCGTCGGTTTGACTGGGGTGTACTTCCTTCATACACCAATAGGCTGCTTCTTATTAACCTTGCCCCCCTAATTAACCGTCGTGATATGCTAGGAGTTATGTTTGTACTTAAATTACTTAAAGGCGAAATCGATTCTGCAGCGTTGATGAGCCAAATAAATTTTTCTGCTTCCCTTAGACCTTCTCGTTGTTTCTTCCCACTTTCCCTTAATCGCTGTACTACTAATGATTCCTTGCATGAACCGTTTCGAGTACTCTGCAATGATTATCACAAATTATACCATGTAATCAAATCAGAATCCTTCATTTCTATAATTAAAAACTCAATTTTAAATGTCCTATTACGGGAATAACCTTTTCGCATGCACAGGTAGTGGATAACTAATTCTTACTAATTATCTTTGATCTGATTGGGTTTTCCCCAATTCATGCAACAAGTGTTGGACCATTTTGCATTTAAATACCCCCAGAATCCATTTAAATTATTTTCAATTCATGCAAATTATTCTTATTTTTAAATTTATTCATAATTTTAACGTTATACATTAAATTTAATTTCTTAGGTTTTTGTGTTGACTGATCCTAGTTGACAATAAATAAATAAATAAATAAATAAAATTATATTGCAAAGAAGGAGTGTCTCTATTGCAAGAAGTCTACTCATCCGAGATCCGAGATTAACGTAATATCAGAACGACTCGCCTCTTTATTAAAGACACGACTCCACACTACGAATTGAAGGTATCGGTGGACAACGAAAGAGAAGCAGACCTCGTGTAAATCTGCTGGTAGAGTCATTACACAACGACTTTACAATGCGAATTGAAACATTTATTGTCAATTATTTATCAACCAGCCCAAAGCATAAATGATAAAGATTGGAAAATGCCAGCAAACCTACCGTTGGCAGATCTCCAATTTACCAACCTGGCAAAATCGACATGCTTATCGGTGCAAAACAATATTATGCACTATTGCTACCACAACAACACAAAATATCCACTGGTCCAATCATGCAAAAGACCAAGTTGGGATGGGTTGTGGCTGCAAAAATAAAGGAATCAAGGATGTCGGCAGCCATTTGTACAGTAGCTACAGGAGAAGAAACGAATACCATGATGGAGCGATTCTGGACCCTAGACAACTTGGAAACAGCAGAAAAGCATTGTAACGGAACGTTTTGCTTATGCCGGGCTAAAACTCAGCCGAGCTGTGGGTCCGTGCAACAAATTTATATTTGTGCGATGCGACAATTGATAACAAGTGGGTTTTGATATATATTTAACAATGGTGTATTTTATTCGGTTTCTATGATTGCACGGATTTATTCATGCACTGCGAGGTTAACGGCGGTCCACTCAAGCCCTTGGTCAGCTTCGAAGAGTGCACCTGTTCGCAAGAGTTTGCTCCAAGCGCTTCGCGCACCAGCTAGGGAGAGCACGAAAGAGAGAGGGCTAAATAGAGCGAATTCGCCGCAACAGCATTCAAGGTCGGATTTCGGTCTGATATTCAGTTACTGTGAGGGGAGCATATAGCATAAATGTATATTTATGTACATTTAATTTGCACAAAGCTCCTCACCCTTTCTTCGGCAGTGGAATACTTCCACTATCCAGCCGCGACTGTTCTGCTGGATACCGCCATCCCCGTTGTGCCCTTCCTTCTCGATTTGAGTCGTCGTAGGGCGCGTAGGGACCGTCGTCTCCATCGTCGTCCGTCGCAACTCCCGCGTCGTCTCCATCGTCGTCCACTTCTGCTCCCGCGTCGTCTGCGTCGATTGCGCGGCCCCGCGAATCGTGCGGCGGACTCGTCCAGCTTGGGGGTCGAAGGCAGCTCGGGGAAATGTTCCCGGATACCCTCTGGGTTGATCCCATCGAGGTCACTCGGGTAGCGGCGTCGAAGCGGCTTAATGCATGGCGGCATGGTTTTGTTTCCCACGCACCCGCACCAGTGCAGATGTTGCTGGATTTTCTAAGTGCACGCCTCTACACTAGTGTCATAAAATGCTCTTGCTAATCGCCGAAAAAAACGTTTTTGGAAGTCGTTGCACTTGTGGTCTCCATAGTGCAATTCCGCCAAAGCGACGAGCGAAACGTTTTCAGCGGTCGCTAGGTGGTGTAATTTCACCCACACCCTTGTAGTGCCTTGCCTAGTCTTGAGCGGCATTTTCCAAGCTTCGCCGAACAATTTCGAAAATGTCTTTCAACTTATTTCTATTTTCGTTCGGCGTTTGGCTTACTTGACCCGTACCGATCGCCACTTCATCGAACAACGCTTTTGGCAGCCTTGGCTCCCGGCCCTGTGTGATGAAGGCAGCGCTGTATCCTGTCGTGCTCGAGACGCTGGTGTTGATTGCCAGTATCAGCTCGGGTAAAGCCTCATCCCAGCGTCTTTGGTTGTTCTTTGCGAACTGGGCGATCATTGTTTTCACTGTCCGGTTAGCTCTTTCCGTTGGGCTTTCCTGTGGCGTGTACGGCGTCAAACTCAACACTGAGCTTACTAAAAGCTAGACGGAGACTGTGGAAGCCCCTTCTAGTTGGCCTCATAAAACCCTGAATATCAGACTCCGTCTCGCCGTATCGCTCACAACACCACTTTACACACGACTTACCGACTTACGATCACATCCCTTACGTGAAACCGGCACATTTAACGTGTACCACGTTATCACACAACCAACAACAGATGAAATCGGCCTTTGGGTCAGCCTGGCACTGCCATTGTATTAGCACGCAGACATAGTGACTTTAGAAATGAATTTGAACGAAATGATGAGAAAACTATAGAAAGATTCGGCACAGCACAGAGAAAATAACAAAACAAGCAGCGCACAAGAGATTAAATAGAAACAACAACACCAAGCTTTGGCGCTGAAAGAATATATACGAACAAAGACAATGCTTAGAACCACTGAAACAACAACACGTGCTAACACAGTTGGAGAGCACACGAAAGTAGAGAGAGCGAGAGTAATAAAGCGTTGTGAGAAAATAGAGAGAGCGAGAGTAATAAAGAACCCTCTAAAACCGCTACATCAACAACAATGCGAAGCGATCTAGCAAAGCAATGTGAAACAATACGAGCGAGAGCACCAAGCACACTCAAAAAAAAAAACAAAAACAACACACAGCTGTTAACCGCGCACTTTATGCTTACAAAAATAACACTTTTTGTGATTTGTAGCAAAATTACTAACAGAAAACCCAAATTACCAAGGCAATCACAGAAAAATTAAAGAGAAATACAATACGGCTGAAACTCAGAAACGAAGAAAGACAGAGGCGAAAACGAAGCTGGGCAGAGTCACCAGGACTCCGACAAGCCAGAAGTCTTTTAAGTCGCTGTAAGCAAAAACGATTTAAGCAAGTAATATCCATGTGGAAGAACAGGCTCAGGATACTCACCGGTCTATTGACAAGACACTGTAGACTGATAACTTACTAACCAAATTAGGTATCTGTAGTAGCGATGTATGCAGGTTTTGTGGAAACGAGGAGGAATTCTTAATGCACATCCTAGCAGAATGAGTCGCCTTAATTAGGAAAAGATGCAGCATCCTAGGGTAGCATGTCATGAAGCCCAAGGACATAGAATCCCTCAACCCAACAAAGATTCTAGCAGAATTCGTGCAGTAGCTGGGGTTGATGGACGAGCTGTCGGCTCAGAAAGGGGCACAGTAGACATTATAGGTCGCAGTGCTGGTTCCCAAATCAGAATAATAATAGGTTCATGCAGAGCAAAGAATGCATAACAGAATTATAATTAATATGAATAACACATGCAACGCCCAGTGTGCCTTAGCCTTTAAAATACTAAGTGATTAGTAGGCTTATTGATTATAGTAATAGTCATTAACACAAACACATCAAAAATTATCAGAAGCAAAACAATGAGATCTATAAAATTGATCCTTTTTTTTTGCCTAGCACTCGTAAAATCTAGCGATAGCTACGAAAATTTTCACATTTTTATAAGCCGATTTCATGTTAACCGAACTGCTTGTATCATTATAACATTAGAAGCTTTAGAAGACTTATGGTTTACTACAAAAGTTGTCATAAATGATCGCCGTATAGTTGATTACTTCCAAACCAACACAAGCGAGGTACGCGAACAACTTCTTTGGTTTCAAACAAGAAATCTAATAAAAACTCTTGATTTCTATGAAATATTTACTGAAAAATATCTTCCTTATCAAGAGTGTTTCTATCATGTTTCTCGAGTTTATTTTTTTACAAATGGATACCATAATGTGTCTGCGATCACTACCATAATTGGAATTTCCGCTAATGAAAGAAGAGTCTCCAGTTACACTTATATTGACTTAGAAGAAAATCTTCGATGTGAACCTCTATTTAATATTCCCAGATGCCATGATGCAAATCAACCTATGCAATATGAAACATCCGAATTAATTATCCTACGTGCAGTTTTTAGCCGCCGATGTCCTATGGATAGCTTCATTCAGTACTATTGGACACTTCACGATAGCATGGAAAACCGTAAGTTGTTAAGAATAAAATAAAATATTTTTAAGTATAGTACAAAATGTTGTATAGATCTATTGGACTTTCTGGGAGGAACTTCGAAGCCAGAACTTAAGCTTGGCCGCTATCGACTGAAGGTTCGACATCAGTCTCCTTTAAATCGAATGGTAGTGGTGCGTATGAATGCTAAAATCGTCGGTCGCCGCGTACCACTGGTATCAAGAGTGAGGAGTTATTTAACTTTAATTAAATATTTAATTAATTATTTTTTTTAGTGTTACCTTTCACTTGCACCTCAACGCTTATATGCTGTCATACGTGGTGGTCCATATCGTAAAGTTTTTCGGGGGAAAACTATTTCTGTTAATGGGAGCCCTAGTCGTGACTTATCCTTACCAAGGAACGCTAAGCAGTTACTCTTATATGAATGGTCGTGTGATTCTACAAAAAATAAGGAGAAAGTGTGCGACCTTAATATGGGAACAAGTAAACTGAAGGGTCTGTTTTTTTTTAATAATAATTGATGAGATATGAATTGCAGGCAAGGGTTTCGCAATTCCATCTTATACTCAAGCAAACAATCAGACTCTCAAATTCGTTTTACACATTCGTTCAACTTATGATTACCTCCGATCGGCGGTTGCTATGCAGACCCTATTTTTTTCATCATTTCCAAGGAGATATATTGATATAAATATTGTGTGCGTGACCAACTGCATTGGTAATAAGTATACTCATCAAAGTCCTATCCACCTTAAGAGCCAATGTCTCGGATGTCGCACGAAAAAAATTATCAAGTGGACATGGATTGTGGATAAAAAGGTGATGGGAACGTCAAACAGGCTAATTTACGAAGGTCCAAAAAAAAAACAGTCGATTACAGTATATTTAAATATGGAAGCCGCTCATAGATATAAGCAGACTTCGTTGTACCAAGGAACATCCAGTATTCATTTAGAGAAAAATTTAGGTCCAGTTAACACTATCTGTTATGTAAAGCCACTCGAGGGGGATGCCCTTGACACCATATTCCAAATTCAGTGTGAAAATTATAATGCTTTAAATAAACCTTTTCAATACTGTGTTGGCATCAGAGGCCTACTTATCGATGAGTGCAAAACCGATGAGTTAATAATGATACGGCTACCTGCAACATCGAATGTTAATGTCAAGGTATGTAGCTACTCATTTTTTGATAATGCTATCGACAATTTATTGTACGGACGTAACCGACTGCGAAATAGACGGATAAAATAATATATTAAAATAATATTATATTATATTCGATTTCTATCTATCTCCATGAAAATCAACTAAGCATATTTTCCTAATTCACATATTTATATATTTATATATAAACAACATTTTGGCCACCCTCTCCATACGCTTAACAGAAGATATAATGGCCCTCAATTCGCTAAGCAAAAGGACTCAAAAGAAAATACAAAAATTGGGTTCACTTCCGACTTTTTTTGTGCAGATGTCAAAGCAAGTCCAAATTGCTCATAGTTCCAGTGCTTATATTATTAGTTATTATTATTATTATGATTGGGGAACCAGCACTGCGACCTATTGTGCTCCCTTCTGAGCCCACAGCTCTTCTACAGCTCTTAGAATCTTTCTTGAGTTGAGTGTTTCTATGTGCTTGGGCACTTTTAATTTCTGATTTTTCTACTGAGCTTAATTTTCGGCAGCGTCTCACTTTTACATTTGGACTGAGAGACCGCTGTGTGCTGCGACGCCCTTTTTATAGGCCTGCGTCGCAGCCTTTTGTCGCGACTGTACCAAAGATCACGTGCTCTTCTCGGTGGCGTGATCTTTGGTAATTTTCCACTACCTTTTCGCTGGCGCCAGCCCATGTCTGCCGTTAGTGCGAGTATGGATGGCGATATTGCACTCGCCAAACTCCTCACACTATAACGGCACATGTCCTAACGGACATGTGTGTCAGACACGCTCATATGGCTGACAACCTGCGCACGAAAGAGAGAGGGCGAAAGAGAGCGAATTCGCCGTAACTGCAATCCGGGTCGGATTTCGGTCTGATATGCAGTTACTGTGAGGGACGAGTCAAGTGAGCAAGGTGACGGGTGAGTCACCCAAACCCCATAATTAAAAAAGGGGAAAATAAATGTGACTCCAAAAATTGAAATTGGACACACACTTACACACCTAAACATAACAATAAATAAATATATATACATATAATTAAAACAAAAACAATAATAAGAATAACAAAAGAAATACAAATATTAAATAGTGAATAGCCCTGAACGCGGCGAATGTGCATAGCGCACATTGCCGATTGCTGTAAAAGTGAACAACAGCTAATGCTGAGAGAGAGAATGGCCATGAGCCACTACAGAGTTCACTGATGGAATCAAGTGTAGTGACCGCCGAAAGCGTTATGCTTACCGCTGACATAGAAAAAGCAACAATGCTTGCATCGAGAGCGCAAGCACAGCGGCCGCTCAATAAAGGTAGCTAGCCGCTTTGACGGAAATCGACAACAAGAACGCTTGCACTATGGAGAACACAAGTGCAACGACCGCCGAAAACGTCCAGCCCAGCGGACTGGACCTCTGCACGGGAGAGGAGCGGGCCCGATCGTGCGCATGACCACTGGAGACGACTTGGACAAGGATCTGGAGTTTTGGAACACAGTCATATTTGGAGATGAGTCCAAATTCATCATTTTTGGCTCGGACGGACGGAATTATGTGTGCAAGTGGGTTTTGGCGAACGTCATCCAGCTCCCTGTATTTGATGCGCTTATAAAGGACTTTTTCCGTGGTACGCGGGCATTGAAGTCATGTTTGCGCAGGACCTGGCGTACAGTTTCCACACAGCACTTTTTCCCCATTTCATCCTGCACCTGTTGAGTCATTTTTGGAGTCGATAGCTTGGGATTTGACCTTATTTTCCTGATGATCCTCCGCTCCTCCTCTTCAGTGAAAATCGGGTTTGGTGCCATTCTGCCCTTGCCCTCAATCCGATTTGCGTCGACGAAGCGCCGAATGATGTTATACATGGTTAAGTTGCTCAGATTGACCATTTCAGCTATTTGGCGATGTGAATATCAGTTCTTGTAGTGTGCCAGGATGAGTTTCCGTTGTTCAATGGTAGTCCGTTTGTCCATAGTCCTTGTGGGCTTATTGAACTCGGGATGCGGGATATAATTAAACTGACTACGAAGTATTGATCTATTTATTCCGAAAATACTCAACTTTAGGTATAAAAAATCCGGGTTCTATGGCTCCCAGGTGTCCACAATGTACCTGATCCAAATAAGCTGTCACCTAAAAATAGGCTACATTTTTACATAATCCTACCTAGCAGGTGGGGAAACCTCAGTTTATGAGGGTCATCCATTCATATTGGTTGTTAATACATGTACCTACCATCGGTTTTTGGAATTTTTGAAAATTAATGTATAATTAGTTTATGGCAGGCAATTACTTTTTGTCTTTGACTCTGGACCTTTTGAGCTGTCAGTCACTGTATATCAAAACCCACGTGTTGTCAATTGTCGCATTGCACAAATATAAATTTGTTGCACGGACCCACAGTTCGGCTGAGTTTTAGCCCGGCATAAGCAAAACGGTCCGATACAGCCCATTACTGAGCATCGCATTGTCATGAGTGACGATCGACCAATCAGACAGCGATACTTACAGAATAACCTCGAGGTGCAGGCAGAAATCAACAAGCAAGTGGATGCACTGCTGGCCTGCATCCTTTGTCCTTTATCCTTTCGAGCCATCAGAAAGCCCACACAGCGCACCAAATGTAATGGTGAGCAAGAAAACGGGGAAATGGCACCTCTGCGTGGACTTTAGTCAATTGAACGCCAAGTCCGTAAAAGACGCATACCCTCTACCAAGAGTACACCATATCCTGGACAACCGGAGAGAGGCTCGGTTCATCACGATTTTGGACCTCAAGGATGGCTACTGGCAGATCCCGATGGAGAAAGAGAGTCGAGAGAAGACGGCATTCACTGTCCCAGGGATGGATCTGTTTCAATGGAAAGTAATGCCATTCGGACTCCATTCGGCACCAGCTACGTTCCAGAGAGCCCTCGACCGCGTAATTGGACCCTAAATGATGCCACATGCATTCGCATACTTGGATGACATCATAGTGATCGAGAAAACACGCGACGAACATATGGACAGTTTAAGAGAAGTGTTCCGACGGCTGAGAGCAGCGAATCTGAGGATAACCGAGGAGAAGTGCGACTTCTTCAAACAAGAGTTGAAATACCTCGGTCACCAGGTCACGGAAGAAGGAATCCGCACTAACACAGGGAAAGTAGCTGCTATCGCCGAACTGAGTACGGCAATACTTGGGAGTGGCATCCTGGTACTGGCGTTTCGTACCACATTTCGCCATTACTGTACATCCGCTAAACGTACTGGAAGCTTTCGAAAATGTGACGTCAAAACTGACACAATCACCTGTGTTGGCATGCCCAGATTTCTCAAGGCCATTTTTCTTGCAGACGGATGCCAGCAATTATGGCTTGGGAGCGATATTGACCCAAAACTCAGAGGAGGGTGAACGGGTCATATCCTTAAATGGTGCGGAGCGCAACTACTCTGAGACCGAAAAGGAGTGACTTGCAATAATATGGGGCATAAGAAAGCTGCGACCTTACTTGGAAGGATACCACTTCACCGTCATCACGAATCAAATGGCACTGAAGTGGCTGAACTCCATCGAAAGCCCCTCAGGCAGGATTGTGAGATGGGCACTAGAACTGCAACAATTTGATTTCGACATCAAATAAAGGAAAGGGAACCTGAATGTTGTTGCATATGCCCTATCCCGAAAACCTCTGTAGGAGACATGAGTCTAAACTCAAATAAAGACTGCCACAGGATCCAAAAGTTTCCAGATTATATGGAGGAATCTGGAAACTTATACAGGCCAATCCCTCATCGAGCAGGAACTTAGGATAAGGCAGCCTGGAAATTGTGTGTGCCAAAGGGCAAGCGGACACAGGTTCTAAGCGAGAACCACAACACCGCCGCCGCAGGACGTACAGGTAGCAGCACTGCAAAAGGCCTTCAGGGAGGCGATTCTGACACGGTTCGGAGTGCCCAAGGTGTTGATAACCGACAACGGCACACAATTCACCAGCAGGGCGTTCAAAAAGTTCCTGGAAGACATGGGAGTTAAACATCAATTCACTGCGCGGTACACGCCACAGGAAAACCTAACGGAACGAGCTAACCGGACAGTGAAAACAATGATCGCCCAGATCGCAAAGAACAACCAAAGACGCTGGGATGAGGCGTTACCCGAGCTGATACTGGCAATCAACACCAGCGTCTCGAGCACGACCGGATACAGCGCTGCCTTCATCACACAGGGCCGGGAGCCGAGGCTGCCGACAGCGTTGTTCGACGAAATGGCGATCGGTACGGGTCAAGTAATCCAAACGCCGAACGAAAATGAAAATAAGTTGAAAGAAATTTTCGAAATTGTTCGGCGAAGCTTGGAAAAGGCCTCTCAAGACCACACAAGGCACTACAACCTTCGACGCAGGCAATGGAGCCCCAAAATCGGAGATAGGGTGTTGGTGAAATTACACCATCGAGTGCGGCTGAGGGATTCGCAGCCAAACTAGCACCGATATACGGCGCGCCGTACCAAATCGTGGATTTCACGTCATCAGTGATTTGCAAACTAAGGAGATCGGCAGACAAACGAATACGGACGGCACATGTGAGTGACATGAGGCCACACAGCAAGGAGGCGGGTGAGTCCCCAAATCCCCACCCCCCCCCCCCCCCACACCCAAAAAAAAAGAGGGGAAATAAGTGTGACTTCAAAAACAGAAAGAATACAAAGGAGACCATCCGTAAGCATAATAAGAGTTATATCTGGAACACCAAACTGAACAGACGTGTTTGGATGAATTAAGAATTATATTTTTTTTAATCAAAAACCGTAATCAAACATTCAATTGGCGCAGCCGGTAGGATAATATTGAAATATCGTGAAACGTCGTAAACCTTACAGGAAAATGAACTAGTGTTCCGCGAAAATCAACTGTTATCCGAATAAGGTAATAAAAATAGAACACCTAACCAACCCATGAAAAGACAGACCTAGTACTAGTGGTCAATTAAAAATGGACTGGACGGAAAATTCTCATCTAACAGCCTCGCAAACGAACATAGAACCCCTTTCATAAGAATAGTTATGAATAACCAAAACTTACGATGCTTAGATACAGGATCATCATTAAATTTAATGAATAAAAGTTCCTTTGACTTAGAAACTTCTAAAGAGAATACTACTTGTCAAACCAAAAGTGAAGAAATAAAATTAAATAGCAGCATATCATTGGCTCCTAGCAAACTTTGTCCCACGGATCAGAAATTTTACATTCATAATTTTTCCAAAAATTTTGACATCCTCTTAGGCCAAACGTTCCTTAAGGAAGGCATTCAATTTAGATTAGAACATTAAAAAGTGGGGAAGATAACTGTGACTCCAAAAACTAAAATTGGACTCACACTTATACACCTAAACATAACAATAAAGAAATATAGATACATATAATTGAATGTCTGATTACGGTATTTGAATAAAAAAAATATAATTCTTTATTCATCAAAACACGTCTGTTCAGTTTGGTGTACAAAATGTAACTCTACTTATGCTACTGGCTTAATCGATAAAGAAAGCTCGCATTTGCGTCTTATTTCCAGATTGGCTTATGAAGGGTTTTTGTTTAAAGAAAAGTTGCTTATGTTAGA
>JAWNLC010000603.1:0-30096 GCA_035041535.1 Drosophila cognata
AATTTTTTGTTCGCAAACTCCGCAATTTCTGACTCCACAAACAGCTGCATCTCACTCCATGTCCCCCCACGCGGATTGGGTCTATATATATGTTTGAAATCATGAATCTCTTCTTCAGTTAGCAAATATTTCTTATTGCATTCAGTTTTAGTTATTAGCACCAAATTGTTGTATGCGCACTTCTTGCATATACAAATTCTAAACATTTTTTTAATATCATCAACAACATAAACAGATTTGCAATGTTTGCATTTTTCTCTTTCAGAAATTGGTATACTTAAATCATCATCTGCAGACTTGATATTGGTCTTTTCTTCTTGCTTCGATTTAATAAATCCCCCATCCATAGCCTATTATAATTTGTTATTTAAAAATATTAATTTTTTTCTGAAATTAAAATAAGAAAATGTAATTTTTTAAAAATGTCTAAATTCACGACTATATATAAATATTTTATAAAAGATTACTTTAAGTTATTATTAATTTTTAAGATAAGTAATATCTCGATATAAGGAAGGATTTATTTAATGGGTAATATAATACTTAACAATTACTCTTGTATTGGTTCCGCATCGATACTCTTATCTATACCCGATGTTTTACTTACTAACTGCTCAAGACTCACATGGTTGTCCGTCTCTTCAATGCTTCGTCGTCATCTCGATATAAATAATTATTTATATATTCGGTCAATACATTTACAAATATTAACAGAATAGTATGGTTGCGTAAAATATATTCTAGCACATTTGCATAGTTTTAACAATATCATTTAAAAACATTATTTTTTTAATTTTTAAATACAATATTGTAATAATACAGTTTGTAAAATTTTATTAGCAAATTTAATTGATTAATAACTTAAAATACAATATTGTAATAATACAGTTTGCAAAATTTTATTAGCAAATTCAATTGATTAATAACTTAAAATACAATATTGTAATAATACAGTTTGTAAAATTTTATTAGCAAATTTAATTGAATAATAACTTAAAATACAATATTGTAATAATACAGTTTGCAAAATTTTATTAGCAAATTCAATTGATTAATAACTTAAAATACAATATTGTAATAATACAGTTTGTAAAATTTTATTAGCAAATTTAATTGATTAATAACTTAAAATACAATATTGTAATAATACAGTTTGTAAAATTTTATTAGCAAATTGTATTGATTAATAACTTAAAATACAATATTGTAATAATACAGTTTGTAAAATTTTATTAGCAATCTGTATTGATTACTAACTTAAAATACCGTTATCAAAAAATGTATTAAAACCATTAAATAGCGCTTATTAGATCAATGCTTTATAAAATTGTCAGTATAGAGTTTATAAACTCTATACAATAAACCAAAACATTAGCATCTAATGTGAATATTTCTGCTTTTTATATTTCACAATAAATTTGTGAATTTATTTTTATTAATTTATTTTTTGTTAATTTAATAATGACAAATAATAATTCTTAATTAAATACGTGTTATAAAGCTATGCTCTAAAAATAGACAAAATTATGTTATATTATTTTTTTGTGCCAGCAGAAGATAAAATCCCTATGCAAACCTTTCTAAGATGTTATGTTATATATTATATTAATTAAAGACCTCTATGTCGTCAAAATGTATTAATTTATATAATTATTTATCACAACATCTTACAAAGGCTTGATTGGAGATGATTCTAGAGTTTATAAAATATATGTTTGCACAGCACAGTGCTTGTAAGTACTTACTTTATTTATTATAACATGCACACATGAGAAAGATTGTGACTGAATGAAGTATTTTATTTGTATATTGCCTAGGACGAGTGAACAAAGAAGAGCAATTAGTTATAAAGGAGAGAGGTGAGAAGAAAGCCTGCAACAGTAGCAGCAGTATGACCCTAACGACTTAAAAATGCAAATAACTTCTAATGAATTACGTTTAATAAATAACTTCTAATGAATAACTTTTAATGAATAACTTCTAATAAATGAGTTTTAATGAATGAGTTTTATATGTTGTGTCAAATTATAAATAAATATAGATATTTATTTTTGTAAATAACTCTGATCGAGGTTGGAATTACTAACCTTGACCTATTAAGTCAAGTAAAAAACGAAAAAACCAGAAAATACGATTCAATAGCAAACGAGTTATCATTGATCTACAAGTGTCAAGTGAAAATAATTCCATATGTAATGACCTGGGATGGGCTGGTAACGAAATTCCACAACAAGTACAGTAAAGATAGGGATTGAGCCTAAAGTCGAAGCCTACATCCAGTCTATTGTACTCAAGAAGACTTTGGAGTCTATCTCATTTGAAAGACGACGAAGCATTGAAGAGACGGACAACCATGTGAGTCTTGAGCAGTTAGTAAGTAAAACATCGGGTATAGATAAGAGTATCGATGCGGAACCAATACAAGAGTAATTGTTAAGTATTATATTACCATTAAATAAATCCTTCTTTATTTTTGTAACTGATCAGCACAGATTGCAGACAATTAAAAGAAAGAAATTATAAATAAAATATTTTTATTGCTAAAATTAGTCTAAGTATAATTTATTTATTAAAAATTGATTACTTTTCAATTTTTTGTTTTAAAGCTGTCAAAATTACACCGCTGCTATTAATGAGCTCCATAATCTCTGCTTTAAACGTCTTCTTTATAACTACTTGCTCTTTTCGTTCCATTGTCTTTGGCAATATATTTCTTTTTGTGCCGGTAGAGAAAAAATGCCTACTGTCCTCGGCAATAGGCAAATGAAATGATTTAAGCATCGCTCTCACTATAATCGGTTTGGTGATGCTTCTACGCTACCAATTGCCCCGATATTGTTCCTATGCTTTCTGTGAAATTCAGTCACAATATTATACTATATATACTATACAAAATTATAATTACCTAGTACCCATACTCGCAACTGAGTTGACAACTTTAAATCGTAATGTCTTTTTTAGCTATCTTGTCTGTTCCGTTCATTCTAATCAAATATGAGTCTCCTCCACATTCATTCAAAATTTTTCCTTTGCCTACAAACCTCCCTTTATACTCCTTGGGTTTTCCACTAGATTCTCTCTCCTAGATATTCTTGGGTCTCCTACTTTTAACATCTCTCTTTATCTATATCCAAACCTTTTCGCATATTTTCCGCTATTCCCATTTTCTATAATCTCTATTCCCAAGCTATCCTTTTCTATATTTTCCTTAGTGTACATTTAATACCGCTGTGATAGGTATCATTGTAGCTCTCCACAATCCTCTTTACGTTTTCTTCCAAGCTAGATCTGTTACTCTTCATTAAACCCTCTTTTATAGTTCCAATCACTCTTTCTACTCTTCCATTACTTCTATGTGATTCTACTCCAACCATCGTATATTTAATTCCCAACTTCCTAGACATTTTACTGAATCACTGCTTGCAAATTCCTTATCATTATCTGTTATTATCTCTTCTCTAGGAGTATCTCTTATGCCCTCTTCGATCGCTTTAACCACTGTTTCAGATTCCTTGTTTTCTATCACTACCGCCTTAGCCATTCTCGTAAAATAATCAATCATTACTACCACGATTTTCCTTCAGATCAACTGCTATTTTTTCCCCTGCTCTTTCAGTCGTCACATATACACTTCCACATTTATTTTTCCTGTTCATTATCTGCTACATCTCGCATTTCTCAATTCGTTTTGTATTGTCTATTTAATTCCAGGCCAATACCATTCCTTCTTCATTTCATGATAAACTGTTTCTGTTCCTCTGTGTTCTAACTTCTCGTGGCATTTCCTAATCAATCCTTCTCTTGCATCTTCATCCGGTATCTTCCCGAATCGAATTCCCACACTTTTACTCCGTTTTCTTCTTTCACGTGCTTTTCCCATTTAGCTTTCTTCAACTTCTCGCCTTTCTCGTTCGTCTTCGCCGCAGCCTTTTCATGAATTCTACTCAATGCGTCCGGAACACCCATACTCTCTCCTTTATTGTATTCTATCGTGAAATCGAATTCCTGTATTTTCTCTATCCATCTATTAATTCTATTATTATTAAAATTCGGCTTGTTCCTAGTCTCTACCAGTGTCTTATGATCAGTCACTAATTTGAATCTTCTTCCTCACAATTCATACTCAAATCTCTTTATTCCCCAGAAAATCGCTAGCATTTCCTTTTCACTAATTCCATATCTCCTTTTCGTAGGCGTCAATTTCTTTGATGCCAATTGTATCGGAATCTATCCTTTACCTTCATCATCTTCCTGTGATAACACTGCATCCAAACCACTATTTGATGCATCCGTCCTCAGCATAAATTCCTTCTCATAATCCGGTAATTTCAATCCACGATTTCCATCAATGCGTTCTTTGTTCCCTTAAATGCTTCTTCCTTTTCAACATCCCATTCTAACACTTTGTTCTTACTTCCTTTAGTCTTCCCATGCACTGTTATGTCATCCATATATACTTCTACACCGTTGCCTAAGATTCCTCTCATGATTATGTTCATGACCCTCTGCAATCTCTGTGGTGAATTCTTATATCCCATCACCATCGAATTCCACTCGTATACCTGTCCAAAATTCAAAAGCCGTTTCGTGCTTATCTTCTTCTTCTATTTCTATGTGATAGAACGCATCTTTTAAATCCATCACTGTAAACCAACATGATCCCTGTGTTGCTCTGATCACATCCCGAATCTGTGCTAACTCAAATGGATCCTTCTTCTCTAGCAAATCATTCAACGCAATAAAGTTACATATCAACCTTATGTCTCCCTTTGGCTTCGCTATCGCCATGATTGGGCTACTCCAACTCGACTCTTTTGTTATACCTCTCTCCTTCAGCTTAATTATATGTATCCGCGTTGCCTCTTGTAACGCCTGCGGTATAATTGCTCCTTTCTTCGTTAGCGTTTTCCCTTTTTCCGTTTTAATTTTGTGCACTTCCAATATTGCAAAACTTCATCTTTTGTGCCAACCTTGTTAAAACCTCCGGCAACTCTACCTCTAGTTCCACAACTGTCTGTTTCTTCCTGAACTTCCTCCTTTAGACCTCCTCTCTGTTTATCCTCACACTCCTCATTCCAGCTTTCTTCCATCAACACCCGCACTATCTGCTCCAGTGTCTTTTCTCCTCTTAACTCCATAAACTATCTTTTTCTCTTTAACATTTAGATACTTGGAATTATTTTTATTCAACTTTTCTTTTCTCCCATGCAGTTTCTTCTCACGTGTCCCCTCTTACCACATCCGTAGCATCGGCTTCCTTTCTCTTCAACTCTAATTTATATTTTTCCCTAGTTGCCAATGTTTCTTCTATTTTTTTCATCCGGATTTGTTGCTCTTTTTTTGTTCTCTTCCTCACTTCCCTAACTCTTTCCATTAAAGCTTCTTCGACCTCTTTCCAGTTTAAATTTTTGTTGCCATAAAACTTTACCGCCAAAATGCTCAGCCCCGAGCTTGCTTTATTTATTATGTTCAAAGCGCTTACCTCCACTTCTTGCATCTCTAACCTCATTTAAATTGCACTTATTTCATTTAAGTAATTTGTGCCTCCTGGCTCGCCAGTCCACTTGTCCTGACATCCTTTACCATGTTTGTCATGTTATCATTTGAAAACATAAGGGTATTTATTTAATATAATATATAAGATAAACTGAAATCAAATATTAATGTAGTATATACAGAGACAATAAAAAATAAATACATTATGTTAAATTATTTTATAGAAAGTCTAATAGGAAATAAAAAATGGATTCTTAAACCGAAGAAATATCCTAAAGACGCGAAAGAAAATTATTCAAGTAAGGTATTGCTACCGCATCGTATGATCCAAGAATTAAGTGATTATAATTATAAATTGCCATACATTTTTGAAATATTTAATCAGGACGAAAGCATTAGCACAGCTTGTTCAGTATGTGATTTTGCATTGGAAACAAACGAAATACACATACCGTCATGGATGTATGAGCAGCTTGGTCTTGAAGACGATGACGAAGCGGTTTTGAAGTATTTGTCTACTAAAAAAGGAAAAGGTATAAAATTACTTCCACATTCGACAGATTTTTTAGAAGTTGAGAATCCACGGGAAGAACTAGAAAAAGGGTTGTTTGATTATCATGTGCTTAGTTACGGAGACGAAATACTGTTGTTATTTGAATATTTTGGGAACATGCGATTTACTGTTACTAATGTTGTCCCTGAGGAGGTAGACACAATTTATTTGGTGGATACAGATTTGGATGTTGATTTTGATGAGCCAATAGGATATGCGAAAAAGTTGGAAGATGAAAAAACGGTACGAAAATACATGGAAATAGAAAAAAAGGAGGATGGAGTCAAAATATTCAAAATAAAAAAAGTAGGGTTTTTTACTGATTGGGATAGTTTTAATGTGTAAATCGAAATATAGTTTTTAAAGGATATGTTATGTTTTTTACTGGTTAAAGACCCGTATATTGTTGAAAAATAACAGGATATGTCTATTTTATTTTAAACAATGGCAATTAGAATAAAAATTTGAAGTTTATGATTTGTTATTAATGTATTTAAACCAAACCATTTAATGAGTGTTATTAAAGTGTTCAAAGAACATATAAATAGGTTGATCTTTTTAAATGTGTCTAAGAAAATATAGAATATATCAAAGTGTTTAGAAATAGTATTAGTTTATAAAATTTTTCATATGTATATTCGATTTAAAGGAATTTACAAATCTATATACTTTTATCATGATAAACCATTAATCTTTATCATTGGCGTTACAAATTGAATTTATCATGTATTATATTATCTATAGAGTAACTAAGTACTTTCAATATTTATAACTTCTGTTATAAAAATATTCAATAAAGACCTTTACTAAGTACTTTCAATATTTATAACTTCTGTTATAAAAATATTCAATAAAGACCTTTATATTGCCGAAAGATAACAACCTATGTCCCAACAAAGAAGTTATATATTTACAGCAATTATTTTAAATTATTTCTTTGTTAAAACATGAGTATTTTTGAACACATAAAACCATTAAGTGTTTCAAAATGTATATTTGTATATTTAAATGAAAGATAGCAAAATAAGATATGAATAAAGAAATTCTAAAGCTATGCGAAAAAGACAAATACCAGTGTTTTGAGGACGGCACTTTTTTGTGCCCACCTATGATCGAACTGGGGATCAGATAGTTGCGACTTATTCTCAATGAATATAAAACACGATAGTTTTATATTACTTTCTTTCATGTCTTAGTTATTTTATTTTATAAATAATATTTAAGATAACTGCGCGATATGCCAATGCATGACCGTGACCGACACGTGTCAAAACGAGAGTGAGATAAGCTTGCATAGTGAGAGTAAGATAAGCTTGCATGTGCAAGTCAGAAACAAAAGTTAGAGATGCGCAAGCATGTGACGTTACAAATTACTTTATGGTATTTATTCAATGTTGCGTTGGCTGCTGCTGCCTCCGACAACCAGAAAATATATATTATCCTTAAATCGAGAATAAGCAATGAGGAGCCATGTGGCAAATATATGCTAGCAGATACTGACATAAACAATCTCAGAGGCTATTTCACCAACAGAATTTTGAAGTTTCTTTATAAAAACATGGCAATACCACAGACCTTAATAAATACGTCTATATATCTTGGTAAGCAGCATATGGATCAGCTGAATGAACTTATTTGCAATTATGTTGTGGTGCATAATTCCACAGAGCTGGGCTATTTTATTGCGCAAAATTTTGATAATTTAGATTCTCTAAACCTGATTTGCAAAGAATTAGAAACACTGATACTAAAAATCACTGAGACTTATGATAATTTGCCAAAAGAGTGGAATATAGAGTTGAAATTCATTAAAAAGGCGTATGTTATTATAAAACAGCGGATATGTGATTATTTTTTTATTTTTGAACCTGATGAAGTATCTTTTACATATGGATTTTTGGCGACTATAAGATTGGAAAAAATGACGAAATCATTTTTTGAGCTCAGCAAATGTTTGTGAGAAAGAAGATAGTGAGGAAATAAACATTGAAAGAAGTGTAGAAAACAAAGTGTTAGCAATTGGTGAGGAAATAAATACAGAAAAAAATAGCAAAAATAAAGTGTTGGAAAATCTACAAATCGCTGTAATCAAGCAAACAGAAAAACTAGAAATAATGCAAAATCAAGAATTATCGAAAAACCAGCAATTTGAAGGTGATGTCTGTTGCATAACACAACAATTGATGATGAGATATTGCACAGAAATACAGTTTGATCTTAATCAACAAGTTTTGGCAAAATCTGAATTTTCACTGAGCAGAGAAAGTAAAAAGGCAATTATTCAATTGCCAGAGGAAACCGGACAAGTGGAATGCAAGCATTATAACATAATATCTTCACTGTTATTGGCCAGTGTATCTCTCTATTATGAACATGTGTTTAGACCCTTTGAAGAAGAAAAATTCGATGTTAAGTCGTATGAGATCGGTATAACCAAAATATTTCCTGACTTTTTTAGAAAAAAGTAGGTTTACAAGGTTCTTGAACTACGTTGATTATTATTTATCCATACTATGGAAACAGATCAAAACCACAAGGGAGTTCGAGCATGGGACAAGCGTGTTAACCACCATTTTGTATGTGCGTGAAACAATGGAAAATTTGGTGAAGAAGAACGACGTAATAGACATAGAGCTTTTATGATAACAAAAATGGAGAAGAATCAGAATCAAAAATTAGAAGCAGTGCTCAATATGAATTTTGTGCCAATAGACAAAAAACATTCAAATTTTCTGAATTTGAAAAAATGGTTTGAGCAATATATTTTTTACGCGAGATACATTCTGGTAAGAAATGAGCTTAGGCATTTTATTTGGAAAAATAAGCCAGTTCAAGATGTCTTCTGGGCTGGCTGAATTATTTTACAATGACATGAACGAACTAGAAGAATTTCTAGCGAAAAAATACGAAGCGGTTCCGCATTTGAAAGCAATAAAAGCATATTTGCATATCTTCAGATGTTCGACAGCAGCAAACAAAGGAAAATACATAAAAATGTTTGTTGAGCTATCTAAAAATACATTTAATTTTACGCAGATTTTATATGCAATGGAAGATCAAGAAGAAGCAGAAGTTTACAGAATTCAAAAACCGTTGTGAATTAGAAAAAATTATGTTTGAGTTATAATTTTTTTTGTGTAAGAGTTATAAAATTTTTTTTGTATTATTTTATAAAAAGATTTATAAGGAAAATATTTAATGGGTAATATAATAATTAACAATTGCTCTTCTATTGGTCCCGTGTCGATATTCTTATCTATACCCGATGATTTAATTACTAACTGCGCAAGACTCACAGGCTGTCCGCCTCTTCAATGCTTCGTCGCTCTTTCACTGAGATAGACTCGAAAGTTCTTTCTCTGAAAAAGATTTATTAATATTATTTATATTTAAAATGCATTGTTATATATTATATTAATTAAAGACCCTTATGTTTTCCAATGATAACATTACATAAATTATTATGATTCTTACAGTTACTTATACTTAAGTAGGGGCCTTTTATTACATAAATTATTTCTTATAGTTACAAAAAATCTCCCAAGCCGGAGTCGAACCAGCGGCCCGCTGATATCTACAAATTCTACAGTCAGCTGCTCTACCACTGAGCTATTGAGAGATACAAACGAATTCTTATAAAACCGAGATGTAATTCGATCCCGTATATTATTGTATAGTATTTAGAAAAATTATGTTTTAACATATTTTGTGTATTGTAATATTGTCGGAACGATCCGGATGTGTAAATAAATTATTAATAAGTGGCTTTTTTAATTACATTAACTATTTATATTTGAAATGCATTGTTATATATTATATTCATCAGAGGCCTTTATGTTTTCAAATGATAACATAAATTATTATTGTTTCAATAGTTTGTGAAAAAATAGATAAATAAATATTAATTTTCTATTTATCTTACAATTATGCTAAATTTGATAATACACTACGATATTATTATATTTTAAAAATATCATAGTCTTTATTTAATATTAATATTATTTGTTATATATTATATTAAATAAATATCCTTATGTCTATAAATGACAATATTATTTATATATTGAATGTTAATTAATTTTTAAAAAATCGTTTTTAGACATTTATTTAATAAATTGAAAAATTTATTCATCTGAAAAATTATTAATTAAATTCACTTTTAAAAACAATTTTGTAAGAACAGTGCCGATGTAGTACAATATATTTATTTAAACGGTGACCAGTATGGGAGTTATTTATCTGCGACTAATTTGATACGAATATATTATTCTAATGAAGATTTTAACGTTTATGTCCTAGTAACCGTAGTTTATAATGTATGGCACAAGAGTTTGAAAAATATATGTTTCAGTGTAAAATGGTCAAAAAATATTTATAATTGTTAATTGAAGATGAACATTTTTTTTAATATTTGTTTAATTAAAACATGTTATGTTAAATCTAAAATTTGATCAAATAAACAATAATAATTAATTTATTAAAGTTACGTGTTTAAAAAATTGATTTGATTGTTTTAAAGTTGTCAGTATTTATTACTGCAGGCTTTCTACTGATATGTAACCGTTCTTAATAACTATTTGCTCGTCATTTTCCTGTTTTTGACGAAAAGGCGTATAAAATATTTTAAACAAATAATAAAACAGTTATTTCTCAATAGTTTAATTTTTCAAAACTCTCACTTATTAATAAATTATATCTAGTTACAGTTTCTTATTGCATATATTACCGCGAAAGTCTTAATTTTAATAATAAAACAAATAAATTTGTTAATATATACTTATGTGCTGTCAATAGCATTATGAAAATTATTTAATTAAATTTAATAATAGAATATATTTGCACGTTAATTAAAATGTTTTAGTTTATTTAATAAAATTATTATGTTCAGATTCAAGTTATATCAAACAAACTAACTAACAATAATAAACAAATATTTGAAATCATCAACTAACTAACTAACTAACTAACAATAATAAACAAATACTTGAAATTAACAAACCAAATTTAAACAATAAAATAAACAAATATTTAAAATTAACTAACTATTTAACTAACTAAAATAGTAATTTTTTAAAACTGATAATATATTACAGCTAAAAACTTTTATATTAAAAATAAATAGATTTTTAATTAATTGTTTAATTAAAAATTGTTTATTAAAATAGAATGTCATTATAATAATTAAAAGTCTTGTAAAAAATATTCAATGTTATTTTTGAAAACATAAAAGTCTTTAATTATATAATATTTAATTTATAAGTGGAGATTTGTAAGTTGAGATTTGTAGGTTGAGATTTGTAGGTTGAGATTTGTAGGTTGAGATTTGTAGGTTGAGATTTGTAGGTTGAAATGCCAACCAAAAAATACTAATTAAATAAATTTCAAATTCAAAATTATAAAACACGGGTGCTGTTTATAACTAAATTGTAAAGAAATGAATAATGCAAATAATGATATGCTAAATAAATTATACATTAATAAGCAGACTTGCATATTTAAAATCACATAAATATTTGATATTTTAAGTTTCTACGTTAAATTTTATTTCCCATTACATAAACAACCGTTTATATCTCATTTACATTTGTTTTAAATTTATACTTTATTTTTAAAAATTAAAAATAAATCCATCATGAGCAGCGACACAATGGAAAACAAATCTGACTTATCTGAAAAGAGTTATAAAGACACGTGGATTGTACGGTTTTACAGTGTAAAAAAGCACAGATACCTCGAGAGGATTGAGGACTCTTTTTTACAGGACAAATTTAATTTATACGGGCTAAGCGAGAAAGTGACGAATTTTAATGAGGCATATATGTCGATCCAAGACGTGGCGGACTCGAACGACTTTGAGAATGAGAGTATATTGTATTTGCTGGCACACCAGCGGTACATATGCACAAAGAATGGGATTGAGAATATGTTAGACAAGGTACTGAATTTTGAGTATGGAAGGTGTGGACGGCTAGGATGTGTGGACGTGCCATATGTGCCTGTGGGGCTGGCGAATGAGCATGGAAAGCACGAGACGCGGCTGTACTGCTACAATTGTGAGAATGTGTATGAGGCGCGCGGAACATTACGGAAGTTGTATGGATGCGCGTGGGGGACGAGTTTTGCGCATTTTCTGATATTGTCGTATCCGTACAATTTTGAAAAAAAGCCTAGTGAAAATTATGTGCCACGAATATTTGGATTTCAGGTTGGTGAATTAGACGACTATGATTCTGCTTGAAATGGCGTATTTGTGATATGAAATATATAAATGGTATGATATAGTATGATATGATGGTATTGAATAAACAACAATAAGTTTTAAAGCATATTAATATTTAATAGTATAATATTAAATACAAATTATATTACATTATTTAAACATGGGATTTACTAAATGCTATTTTTGTGTAATTAGAACATCTACGAAAATAAGAAAACTGAAAACTGAAACATGAAACCAGAAAATCATTTTGCGAACTCAATAAATTTCTTTAGTATTCAAATTATTTTTCTGAGACAGAAAAAGTTAAATTTTAGTTGATAATAGAAAATAAAATAAAAAGTGTTTATTAGAAAATGTTTATAAGAAAATGTATAATATAAAATGTTTATCAAATGGTATTTATTTAATTTGAAAGCTTATTTATAACTAACATATTAAATATGAAACTATTAAGGGTATTTTAAAAGCTTATTTATAACATTTTTTACTAAATATTATAACTAATTATATTTGTCGAAACAATTTAATAAATGTGCATTAGTTTCTTTAAAAAAAGTTGTGATATAATAACAAGTATTACGCCTAATATTTATTCAAAACAGTACCAATAATAAGTAATGTTATATAAATCAAAGCGCTTATGTTTTTAGAAAATAATAACTATTAACAATTAAAATTATATGAATAATAAAATGCGCATGAATTTGTTCTCATTAAATTATAAATCTAGTACAAGTACTATCTGTCTATGCTATTTTCCTGAATAATACAAATACTAATTTTCATGTCCATATTTTCTTAAGAAAATGTCTATGCTATTTTCCTGATTGGCTTTCCCAGAAGTATTTGTCTCCTCAGCTATTGCATGTTCTATTTTTGATATCAACTGATCTATAATATTATTTTCATTACTAATAGTATTTTCCTCAATAAAGGGAGTATAATTTCTACATAAATAAATCAGTATAAAATAGCATGATGAATCCCAAATATAAAATGCATAAATAAAAAGTACTAACTAACTTTAAATAAGTCAATGATATTTATTTTATATTTCACATATTATGTTAAATATAAATAAGCTTTTAATAAATACCCTTAATGGTTTCATACTTATTATAATAACTTATGAATGTCTTTACAACAACATCTAGAGTGTATATGTTGCATATATTTAATAATAAAATGTGTCCCAACTTGTTTAAATCAGTGGACGTATTGTGTGCTAATATAGACTTTTGAATTATTAAACCAAAAGCTTCGAAATAGCAGGGTAAATTTTTCATTGAAAATTAATGCATAAGTAAAAATTTTAATAAATGCATAAAACCATAATATAAATAGAATGTGACATAAATAGAAGGGTACAGCTGTTACTACAATAATACTAGCTGTATACTTCTCTATCTACTTGTAATAAGCAAGGAGATCATTAACCACTTTGTCAAATCGCTCTGTGTTAATGAACTGTTTGATTTCAAGTATTCAAGACAATACTCCTCAAGCCTCAAACAGTTTGAACATGTGCGGGCTGTAGCTGAGTCACAAAGCCTGGACACGTATTTTTCGCAGACTGCCTCGAGGACATCCACAGGCACTTGGGCATGGCATTTGAGACACGTTTTGCGTAAAAAAGTTTCGAGCCGGCAGTGCGGACAAAAGATATTTAGCGGAAGCTTATTTAGCTTGGACAGCTCCCGAGACGGCTCAGCCACAAAATCCCCAGCCTGGCGCATGAGTTTATAGCAGTTGGATGCGAGGCCAGATACATTAGTGCGCAGGCCTAGCAGCCGCAACATTGACCTGACAATAGGAAAATCTGCCAAATCTGAGACAATATCGTAAACAAGCTCGTTAGGCACGTCTCGGCCACTAAAAAAGGCTTCTAAAAAAGTGATTGGTGGAACATGCAATGCAACGTATCCAATGGGAATATATGGTGTATTGTCAGTATTTTCTCTGTTAAGCGTATTGTCAGTGCTTTCTCTATTAAGCGTATTGTCAGTGCTTTCTCTATTATTACCAGTTCCGTCTTTATTCTCAGATGGTAAAACGTAGAAATAATTGTCAGGGGCTAGAAGTGCCAGTTGGGCGTATCGGCGGAGTACCTTGAGATTCAATAACTCGTAGCCAGGCAGTTGTCGCACTCTGCATGTGATGTACGCAAGATATGCATCGCAGTCACCAAGACACTGCTTGCCTGTGGCGACAACAAGCAATTCTTTGCTGGCGCAGATCACACGGCACTGCATGTCTCTGAGCCTGGCTACGAGTGTGACAAGATAATGTTGTTGCAAAGCATGCAGTGCTTCGCGCAATGGCGGCGCAATGAGCCGGGAGTCCGTTTTAAGCCACGAAGCAAGACGCGGCAGCAGACGGCGTGCTCCGGCGTGGCCTTTGACAACCGTGAGCATCAGCCGCTTGACGAGGGCGCGTAACACAGCAAAGTCCCGTCGGTTTGTGCAGAAAGCGACTGTATCGGCGGGAAAGACATTGGTGTTGCGGTACTCGACCACGGCGAGCAGCAACGACTCTGTGCACTCGATCTGTGCGCAATACGCAGGGCCGAACGTCGGCTGGTACGTTTCGTCGCGAAAGAGCGCAAAGACAGGCTCAGATGAGATTTCCGGAACGAGTGCGGCGGCCTCGAGCTGCGCATAAAACACAGCGTCAAACAAGTCTTCAGCCCCGGCGTTGAACAGTGGCAACTCAAACAGCGCGGCGATGTTGGCGCGTGTGACAAGCTCTGTGGCCATGGCTGCGTATAGCGGCTGTTGTCTTTTGCCGATGCCACGAAACGAGGAGTCGAGCGACATGGCCTGTGGCACATTGACGACTAACGTGTTCTCATGGCGCAGCTGGGAAACAGAATCATTGACCACAAAAACATTTACGTCACTGCAGTTAGTTCTAATAAATTCCTCAAATCCAAGAGCAAGCAAGTCAAATGAATTATCAGTGGGTTTTAGGTCTATTTTGACAGTAGTTTTTTTGTTGAGTTTTTTGGTAAGTTTATTATTGTCGCAAAGGAAATAAATAAAGGAAGTGATATTGTTAGTAAAAGTGTTGTTAGCAGCAGTGTTGTTGTTTTCGTTGCCTCCATTAGTGCTATGGCTTTTGCCGTCGTTACTAATGATCCCTTTACTGACGGCGTAGATCTTGGCACCCGCGTAATTGAAGGATGTGACTGTCGCATAAACAAATGGCCGTAGGACGGTTAAAGACTGTGCGAGTATTTCATAAATCGGCTCCAAGTCGTGGTTGTACACGGACTGGATCGCGAAGTGGTCAAAGAACTTCTTGTACCGGTTAAGGCCCAGAGATGTATCAGCCAAAGGCATGACGTAGAACACCTCTGGCTCTGGCGAGCCACAAAGCTGTCGTGTAGTCTGCTTAAATGCGCAAAAATACTCAGCCTCACTGGCCTTGATAAGCACATTGCGCACCACCGGCTGTGTCAAGACTCGGCCGTCCATGTACCGCACAACAACTGTGCCATCTCGGCTATCGGTGATCCCAAAGATTACGCTGTGTACGCAATATTATTTTCGATATTATCAGCTGCATCTCCCACAGTGTTCGTAGTGTTACCACCACTTTTATTTTCTTCCTGCACATAAACAGTATTTAGTTGGCTGTTTTTGGTCCTTTTGTAAATGGCCAGATATTCTATGTCATCATTCTTTTCTCTTTTAAATCCCAATCCAAGCTGGTTCTTGTCGCCAGTCCATTTGAGCATTTTTACGCGTGACACTGGGTTTTGCACTTTCTGAAAATACGCCGGCACAATTACGAGACGCTGTAACATAACCTCGTACCGCCGCATGTAATAATCCCAGTCCACGATCTCGCGAAGTGTTTTTTTGTCGCACCGCAGCCACTTCTTCAAATACGCGTGCACGTCAGGATGTTTGAAAACAAGTGTCGGGACACACCGCTCAGCCACGGTTGAATTTTCTGGGTACCGACACACCACAAACTCGCACTTGACCTTTCCGCTGACTGCGTCGTCCCCGAGGAACTCAGCCAGACGCCGTGCCGTTGTAAGAATGTTTGATTTACGTGGCCCGAAATCCCCGAGATTCCGCGACAGACAGCGCGACTCGGCAAGCAGATCAAGCATTTCGCCGTCGTCCAGCAAGTCACTGCTCCCGGCAAGCACATCATACCAGTAATCGCAGCATCTGTCGAGCAGTGCATAGCACTCTGCAAGTGTAGAACCACTGTTGAATTGGGCAAACAAGTCGTCCTGGAATTTTTTTTACAAATCCGAGCTCTCCACGCCGTTTGAGCTCAAAGCCCTTGAGCTAGGCAATGCGGTCGTTCTGATCAAAGACTACATACCGTTTCTTGAGCAGACGGTCTTTCTCGGTTGAAGAAGGAATGACCATTGACTTGTAAGGCCCATCGGCTTCGAAACGAATAGAATTGGCCTTCTCGACCTTCCAAGAGGA
Organism: Drosophila cognata; assembly: GCA_035041535.1. NCBI lineage: Eukaryota > Metazoa > Arthropoda > Insecta > Diptera > Drosophilidae > Drosophila > Drosophila cognata. The sequence continues at coordinate 16,727 of JAWNLC010000603.1, forward strand.
TGTAGAAGCATGAAAAGTTTGGGTGGAGTATTGAACGCACTGTGGCGATCAGAGACGCTCGATAACACCTTTATTCTTTTTAACCATATTGCTGTCCACTCTTGTACTATACTGAGCGTTGGTGAAGGCTCCGCAGACAAAGTAATTGATGACGGCTGCTAACAAGTTGAAAGGCCTGCCGTCTACTGTCACGACTGCAGGAAATCCCTGGGGCACGAGGCACCAGATGCCATCGGTGTCGAGCTCTAAGGCAATGCCGATGTCGTCAAGCAGTTGGCGGGCGGCCCGGATGATCTGGCCGCCGGTGTCACAGACTGCCGCGGCCATTTCCAAGGAAAACCACCGTGCCCCTCTACGCATTGTATACCCTTAGAACGAGTGCTTCTCGTAGTGCCGCAGTGCCTCGCGATGCTGTTGCTTGAGTAGATCGCGCTGGTCCCGGAACTGACGCACCGTCTCGACGTAGAAAGGCATTTCGCGCTGGCAAATGGTCACCTGGCGCTCCGTGACCTGTGTCAGTCGTGTCCGGTTATAAATCTTCCGGGAATAGGTGGCAATCCGTTCTCTAAGAATTTTATGCTGGACCTCCTCCGGTAATTCGTCATAAGTGGTAGTAGAAGAGGAAGCAGTATCTCCTCCACCACCAGTAGTAGTACTAGAAATGTTGATGGTAACAGCGCCCGTGTTTCTTATGCCTTTACTCCCCTTGCTACTGCCATGGCTGAATGACTCATTTCTCAGCTGGTTCTTTAACATGCTGATCTAGTTCTCAGCTGCCGGGTAACAGTCGATCCGGGACGTCCAGTTCATCATGCGTTTGCAGTTGTTGCGCTCGTCGTTGTAGTCGCAGTGGATGCACCGCTCCTCGTCCACCACAGAGATCGGCTGCATGCGGTTCGTAATAATTATGTTCGGGTACATTGCTCCCACGTCGAGGTGCCAAATGTTCCCATGGGCCTGGCGCGTCCCCTTCAGTTTTTCAAGCATCTCGACTATCTGAGATGTGTCGGGAGAGATATTAAGGCTGATAGGAGCAGAGGTAATACTTTCACCCCCTCTACAACCCAAAACCGCGTCTAGATTGTTGATGTTGCTGTCGATTGTTGTGCTGTTTATATTGAAATCATATTCGAAGTCGGAGCGGAATATTCCTGCCCAGAGCGACTCCACGTGGCCGCCGACGTACGTCTGCGTCTCTACCACACGTCCCTCGTGGTACTCGATACCCTCTTCGCGCTGTGCCGGAGGCACCACCACGCGGTACCGCCGTGCCTCACCAATCAGCAGCGACTCGCACAGTGTCCCTGACCCCTTGCACAGAATCTGCACAGTCGGCCGGGGCACAAGCGACCCGATCGAGAAGATGTGTGGGTGCACGTACCGCGCGTAGAGGTGGTATGTTGCTACTGCGTCAGACCCGCAGTAGCCCACCATCCGCTGTGGGTCCTCCATCGCACACTGCATCATATCCTCCGGGTCCACCTCTTCGGCACAGTACCCCAGCTTTATCCGTGTCACCTCCTTAAGCCCCTGGCTGTTCATTGGCAAATACGAGTCCCGCTTGACCCACTTGTAACAGTCCAAGTGCATTATAAATTTAGACTCGTAGTAAATAGATTGGCTTGTATTATTATTAGTAGTGTTGTTTGTAGTGTTATTAGTTTTATTATGCTTACTGTTGTTAGTAGTTTTATTATCATCACCACTATCACTATCATTATCCCTACTACTATCCCTGTATCCGCTGATTCTCTTGGAAGTCGTGTCCTCGAGACTTATTCCGTGCTTTTCGCACCTACGCGCCACAAACGGCCAGTCGAATGCCCCGCCGTTGTACGTTGTACCACATGTGGCTGTTCCTCCTGCAACAGTTCAATGAATCGTACAAGCACACCCTCCTCGTCCGTCTCCTCCACCACCTCAAAGTGTGTCCCCATCCCTTCCTTTCCCTCGTAATCAAATCTGTACGCCCCTTCCCCACACGCTCCCCATTCACTAACACCACTCCACCACTCGCCCGTACCACACCGATCATCATCACCTCATCCTTCCATCCACCACTCGCACCTCAGGATACACCAGTCGATCGGTCCCGAAGATCCAATATCTCTCCCCGTCGTACCATACCTCGTGCCACCGTCCACACCGTATCCCCAGCTCGTCGCCCACTGCTACCTCCACGGGAATGTCGTACTAAATATCTCCACCTTGTCCACCACGTTTGTTTCTTCATCTCCCCAGTACGTCGCATAAACACCCGCTTTTTTTTTCCTCTCCCCCACTATGTTTTTATAATCGCTTTCTCGTCTCGCATATATCTTCAAGTATTTCTCAGCCTCACGTCCCAGGTGATTGTGTTCCCCGACGTCCACCCGTTCAGTCATTTCCATCCGCTCTATTTTATCCCCATGTCGCTCGTTGAAATGCCGTCTTACATCCTCACTCGCAGGCCGCACCAGAAACGACATGTAAAAAGGTATATTTACCTTGAAATTGTTGTTTTTATCATCTATCATGTATAGCTCCACGACCACTCTTCCATCATTCTCCCTCACTACGCGGTAGTTCAGTAACCATCCATTTCGTTTTTCTCTTCCGTAATAACTCGTGTATCCAAATTGCGTCTCCAGCACTTTTTTCTCTTTTATCATCGGGGTTTATGCAATATGTAAAATAAATGAGATTAAATGACTCCGTGATATAAAAAGCAAAAAAATAAAAAAAATAAGACTAAATTAATGAGATTAAAATGCTAATATAAACTCTGTGCAAGCTTATGTCTTAGTAAGAAACACGCTAAAATAAATTTTATTAACAACAACTCTTTATGAGAAACACACTAAAATAAATTTTATTAACAACAACTCTTTTATGAACATGTAACATCCAATGTTCCTTTAATCATTTGAATAATTTCAGCAAGAATAGAAATGATTCTGTCCAAAGACTTGCTCTCTATCTCCCCAAACTTGACAACCAAAGCGTTAACCAAGCCCTGGCAATTACTGTGTTGTTTGCACAGACGCGTGAGTGTCTCTGAGACTGACAACATAAATTCCCTGTGCCTATCCTTGCCCGTATTATCCAGCGCGGCAAATATAGCAAGTTTTTCCTTGTATTGCAAAATATAACTATTGATCTGCCCCTTCAACGCAGCAAATTCTTCTTTCTTTAGCGATTCAAGAAAGGCAAAGTCGTCAACAAAGCGACGGACATCGACATTTCTGCTTAGCAAGTTTTTGACCACGAAGTTGACAATACGCGTGTTGCCAGCACCACAATACGCCAGACACTTGGGCAGGCTGTCGATGCGAAATCCGAGACACATGCGGTTCCTAGAGGAGTATTTGTAATTAATGGCATTCCCAAGATCGAGAACAAGCTTAAGAATCATTTTCAGGACTGGGCTGGCAAGCAAATTGGTGGCACAGGTCTCGAACTCGACAAGCAACTTTTCCAGAAGCAACATACCGTCAGAGAACCGTCGTGCAAAAAGAAGCATGGCAACATTTTCTCTGAGCTGGTCAATGCAGTTGAACTGCAACACAGATTTCTCGACAACTGACAGTTTCTCATGGGGTACCTCGGCCAACAGACGAAACTCGTTGCTTTTGAGAACAAGGCGATCAATGTTGAGCAAATCTTCCGCTTCGGGACGGCAGTTGAGAATGGCGACGAGGTTGTGGGCGGTGATTTTCTTGAGCTCGAGATGGCGCAAGGCAAGAGAAATGAAAAAAAAGACGTTGGCCCTCATCGGGCCGTCTCTGGACAGGATGGGGGACATGGCGTCGGCCTGTGGCTGCTTCAACACAAAAACAGTCCTCAAAATCGGCATAGTCAATTTGCGAGTCAATGGCCTGCACGTCATCGAAAAAAGCAAGGTCGCGATTGGACAATTCCTCCCAGTGCAGGGGCTTGAGGGCGACAATCCTGAGATCTTTTTTCTGGACATCCTTCTGTCTGTGCTTCTGAAACAGCTTTTTTTCATGACACGCGAAGTAATTTCTATTTTCTTTTCAGTCACAAAGGCAATATCACAGAAAAACTCTGTGGCCTGGGATTCGATGGCAAGTGTGTTGGAAGCAGGGATATTAGTGCCAACGGTATTGCTTGTGTTGTCAGTGCTAGTGTTATTGATAACAGTGCCGCGAATGCAATCATCACAAGCGTTGTTATTGCCTACTTGGTCTCCCATGCTACTGGCTAATAAGAAACTCTGCTGTTCAAAATATCGAACTCTTGCCTTTCGATTGGAATCAAATGGAATTTCTTTCCGCCTCGGTCTCCTCATTTTGGTGGTTTGTGGGAGGCTGCGGTAAAATCTGCCAAACAACATTTCTACCGCGTCGTTGGAAAATCTGTTCTCACATTTCACGAGCTTCGTACTCTTGTATGCGAAATTTCTGCTATGTTGAACTCACGACCTCTTTGTCCCATTTCAGAGAATCCAAGCGATCTAGAAGTTCTCACCCCTGGGCATTTTTTGACTGGAGCTCCATATGCCACAATCGAAGAACCCGACATAACGCATATCGAGATCAATCGCCTAAGTCGCTGGCAGCGCGTCTGTCAAATACAGCAGGCATTCTGGCGCAAATGGAGCACCAGCTACTTATCATTACTTCAGGAACGTTCAAAATGGCGCTCATCGATGCCTAACCTGATGATAAATTCAATCGTGGTCCTGAAGGACGACAACGTGCCACCCCTGCAATGGCGTCTTGGCCGGGTCGAGAGCACCATTACTGGAAAGGACGGTGTCTCGCGGGTTGCAATAATGAAAACTGCAGCTGGCACCGTCAAAAGAGCCGTTGGCAAGATCGCTGTTCTGCCCCTTGAGACCAAATCGGTTGGAACCCTAGCACTTCCAACGGGGGGAGCATGTCGGAGGCAGCAGCAGCCAACGCAACATTGAATAAATACCATAACGTAATTTGTAACGTCACATGCTTGCGCATCTCTAACTTTTGTTTCTGACTTGCACATGCAAGCTTATCTTACTCTCACTATGCAAGCTTATCTCACTCTCGTTTTGACACGTGTCGGTCACGGTCATGGATTGGCATATCGCGCAGTAATCTTAAATATTATTTATAAAATAAAATAACTAAGACATGAAAGAAAGTAATATAAAACTATCGTGTTTTATATTCATTAAAATAAGTCGCAACTATCTGATCCCCAGTTCGATCATAGGTGGGCACAAAAAAGTGCCGCCCTCAATACAGTTACTTTTTGTTACTTACTTACTTTTATAACTTTTGCTTAGTCTTTTGTCACTAAATTGAAAACTAGTAAGCCACATTTGGATCAACTCATGTCTGATTCTTTTTATTTGTTGCAAATCAAAATCAGTCGTTAAAACAGTCATCTTTGCTTGAATATATTCTGATGTCGCCAGGAACAGTCCGTCAAAATAATTTGTCCCCCGTCCAATATTGTTGACTATACACAGCGACTTATCCGTGCATCTCCCAAATAACTCCCCCAGCACAAGCACATCCCCGATAAAACTGCACTCCTTCTTCCTTAACAACACCCTGTTCGTCCTTTTCAGTACAATAGTTTCAAATAAACAAATCTCCACCTTTGTGAATGGCAGGCATAATCCCATTTGAGCTATCACACATAACTGTCCTAAAGCAGTGCCTTTAGATGTATCGCCCGTGAAAATCATTCGCTTTCCAATTACTTCATTCGAAAGCTGAAATATATATTTATTATGGCAAGCCAGTATGTGTGTGGTAAATTCAGTCTTTATTGTATCATCAGAAGAAGTATTATTAGCAGCACTACCACTGGTTGTATTGAAAATGCTATTATCTGATTTACTAGTACCAAATCTATTATCTTTATAATTACCAATAGCTCTGCTGTTAACATTTAATTCTAATTCAACTATTTCTTTACTCCTTTTCCATTTGTTTCTTACTGTTGGTGTCCCGACCCTGATTATTCCATTTTCTTTGAATATTGGCTTATTACACTCGTATTTATTACCATATTTTATCATCGAGCATATCGCATCAATAGTTCCTATAAACTCATTGAAATAACTAAAGTCAGTCTCCTTGATCACTTTCTCTATTTTATTTATTATCTGTATCTTCCTGTTCTCTATCCCAGTCTCAACATCCCCTAGTCTTTCGTCCATCATCTCCATCTCCGCTGTTTTGAAATTTCCCTTGGACTTGATCCGGAATATCTCTTTTTCAAACTCCTCATAACTCTCTACTAAATACCCAAACTGTGGAAAATAAACTACTTTTACTCGTTTGTTCCGTCTCTTGCATATTTCTCTGGCCACCTCGTCCGCGATTGGACAATTCCTCCCAGTGCAGGGGCTTGAGGGCGACAATCCTGAGATCTTTTTTCTGGACATCCTTCTGTCTGTGCTTCTGAAACAGCTTTTTTTTCATGACACGCCAAGTAATTTCTATTTTCTTTTCAGTCACAAAGGCAATATCACAGAAAAACTCTGTGGCCTGGGATTCGATGGCAAGTGTGTTGGAAGCAGGGATATTAGTGCCAACGGTATTGCTTGTGTTGTCAGTGCTAGTGTTATTGATAACAGTGCCGCGAATGCAATCATCACAAGCGTTGTTATTGCCTACTTGGTCTCCCATGCTACTGGCTAATAAGAAACTCTGCTGTTCAAAATATCGTGAAATCACTGAGTCTGCAGTAGACGCGCACGGTAGACGCATCCGCGCCTGAAGCACTTTGAACTCTTCCTGCACGTCTTCTTCTGCGTTGAAGGAAACAACCACGCCCTCGTCATCGTCCTCTACAAAAATTAGGTCCACGAGGAATTCGTCGCTGATGCACGTCTGAATCCCGCGCCTGTCTCCGGCAGTGGCCACGTCCTCTTTTCTGAAGCGGTACATGCCCCGTCCATAGAAATGGCTGTTGAGACAGACTGGTCGCGGTTCTTAAATAAGAGCGAGAATGTCACTTCCCCCCGGATCTCTGTGGCTAGGTGGCTAAAGACAATGAAGTCGCCGTCAACGTAGCAGTTGTCGTGGATCTCGCGACATGTGTCGTCAGAACAAATCACCAGCACAGGCTCCACCAACGATCCCACAAGCACGTCCGGCTTGGTGCTGATAATGACCTGGCTCAGATACTTTCTAGGTACGCGTCGCGTCTTGGTCCGCACCAGCTTATCATAGTACCCCACATATCGCGCGACTACCGCACTCTCCGCATCATTCGCTCATACGAGGCCGTTGCCGAGGCGTACGTGTTGTTGTAAGACAGCAGAATGCTCGTCACCAGTAGAATTCTGTCCGCCACTGCCTCCCTCATCTCTATGACGATCACACCCCCAGGCCTGATTTGTTTCCAGCATCTAATCGTCCGGGCTATTTCCAAACACATGTTGAGATCAAAGGAGATGTCCTCATAAACTTGCATGTTCTTAAAGTCACAAATATGCTGTGTGCTGGCTGTAGATTTGCTAGTAGTCTTGTCAACAAATCCGCTGTTGTTGCTGCCACATCCATTGCATTTTCTTTGTTTTCGAAAGACGTAGACCAAATAAACGTCTGCGAAATTTTCGTCCAGATATTTCACTGTCTCGCCAAAGTCATTCTTCTCTGTGGACGTGCCAAAAGTGCACTCGCCAATGACCACCAGGAAATCTGAGATTCGCCACATGTTTAAGCCACACGGCACGCCACTCGTCTGGTCCTCTGCAGTCTCGTCGCCTACCTTCTTCACCAGATTTTTAGCCGGCTCTACGCCCGCACCGTGCTGTTTCATGCTCTTATTCAGCTCCTGTATCCGTGCCAGAATCTGCTGACTGGCCGTCTTTCTCGGCGCGTCATTGTTCCATACTTCCTTATTCAGTTCCATGCACGTCTCATGTTTCGTGTAATTAACTACTCCGTTTCACATCTAATACCAATAAAATTTGGAGTCATGAGACTATCATGAGTTTAGTATGAAATTCAGAAGTCCACTAATATTATAATATTTTATAAGCTTTATATAAACTTTCTACTAATAATTTTCACACACTGCTCTTGTTGATGCCTACCTCCCCCATGATTTTAAATGCAACGAGTACATCTGTGTGGGCTCAGTAAACCCTTTCAAAAGCATTTTACCTTCGTCCACCGTATACACCAGCGGATGGGACACAATAATATCGTCAGACATGAATTTACCCGTTCCTAGGTCTACAATCCGTGACACCTTGTTGAAGGCAGGCCCCCCATACACTAGCCGGCCGTCGTGTTCAGACCGGAAGACAGTGCCCTTGACAATGCCGATGCTCACACAGACCCCCACGACACTGAACGTCTTACGCGTCCGCAGCGCACAGAGTGCAGCTGCCACGGGACTGTTGAACCCAAGGATGCAAAATCGGTAGCTCTTCTCGATGTATCGTGCCGAAAACGCCTTGACGTAAACATCCATCACGTTCATGATGTTGTATTCGTCAAAGGCAACAATCGGATCTGTGCCCGAGCCGTAGATCAGCTTTATGAATATAAACACAGGATCAGTTACTGTTACAAAGCTCGAATAGTCTTTTTTGAGATAGAAGTTATTGCCAAAATCCAAAATGCCGTAGCTGTAAGTAAGTATTTCCCTATCAAGTGTAGACATTTCTTCAAGCAGCTGTCTAAAATGTGTACCAGTTGCAGTGTTATTCCCATTACAAATATTGCTACTATCCCCACAGTCCCTGCTAATATTCTCATCGTCCTCGCCCTCGTTATTGTTCAAGTGCGTCGAGGAATTCTCAATAGTGTATTTGAGGCTCAGCGTGCAAAAGTGGCCTAGAAACTCGAATATCCGCCCCAGCTCGGCATATTCTTTCTGCACTTTGTAGAGCCGGCGCTCGACGCCCCTGCTGAGCCGGCAGAAGAGCGGAATCACGCGCCACAGCGATACGTTGCTGAATCCCAGTGTCTGCGAGCGACTGGCCACACGGATTGTCTCTGCAAAGTTCACACACAGCACAGGCAACCCACGACTGCTGACCAACACGATTGTCGCGGTCACCAGCACGTATGCGGCTCTGTACTGTCCAAAATGCCCGTCAGCCTCACCCACGAGGCAATCAAACAAGTGCACCGACATCCTATGCCGTGTCCGTGCTGTTTCTGCCATTCGCCGCAGTGCCTCAGCGTGGTTTTCCGACGAATCTGTTTCCAAGATAACAATAAGTCTGGCTGGGCATCCGTGGATCTCAAGAGGCAGCGTATATTTCTTGACAAAAGACTTAGATCGCATGCAATTGTGTGTAATGCTGCCTGCAAGGATAGTACTGTTACTACAGTCCCTACTAGTATCCTTAGTCTTCCTATTATTACTACAATCTCTAATCGCATTTCTACCTATGACTGTCTCTTTATTGCGATTTATGATGGCTGTCTCTTTATTGCGATTTATGATTTTAGCTAGCAAACTCGCGTTGAGATTTGTGAACGCTGCGTTTATGTTTTCAAGCAGTTCATGACTTTCCCAAATCGCGTCCACGTGGTTGTTCTTCGCCACATTCAAATACTTTGCCCCGGGGCAGTTCAATTGCATCAAAAAATTGTCCTCCACGTCCAAGTATTCGAGCCGGTCCATCCCACTCAGCTGCTGGAGACAGTTGCCTCGCGCCTTTAAATATCGCAGCTGTGGCAGTCCGGACAGCGTCTTTACACCACAATAATTTATTGAAAGGTCCACTACCTCCCGACACATCCTCACCCGCAGGCCCCTGTTGTGGTCTGCCATGATCCGTCGGGCGTCCACACTCAGCGGCCGCACCAATTGGCATCGCCGCACATTTATTACCTCAGCACTGCACTCCACTCGTTGCAACGGATTGTCTGAGCAATTAAAGTACCGGTACCTGAAAGACGACTCAAACACACGAAGCCGGTTGCGTTGAACAATCAGCACATCAGCGTCGATTGCGGCAGCCACCAGACGGTTGCGAGACAAGTTACAGTAGAACAGTCGATGCACAGGCATTCTTATTTTCAAAAGCCCTGCATTCTCCACCCGAAGATACCGCAGACTATGGAATTGCACCATGTCCATCTCCCGGACGTAGATGTCACATACCACGACCTTTCTGATTCTCTGAACACAAAAAGAAAAAGAATCGTCTCCACAAGCACTGAAGAACTTATTTAAACAATTCACCAGTTCGTAACTCTGTTTGTCTACTTTATCAATAGGTTTATCTACTTTATTCTGATCAACCTTGTGTTTGTCACTTTGGCCATTTGTTTTACTCGGTCTTTTATCTTCAGACGTTCTAATAACCAACTCATTGTGCCTCAGCAAATTCAGTTTGCAATGATCTAATACGTACATCTTTAGAAACGGTCGGTTGAAAATATTAAGACGCATATTCCGCCCTCTTTTTACGTAATATACCTCACAGGGAAAACCCACTTGTTGCTTGATCTCAGCCACACTCATCGAAACAACCCCGCGAATCGTGAGCTGAACACCATTCACTCTCAGCTCATGTGTTAACTCAGGAGGGATTGGGGTATACACACGCGTCAGGTACTTCTTGACTATGAATCCGTTCATCGTGCTCTTCATTTTCTTCTTGTATATTAATATAGACGCCATGTGGGCTAAAAATAATTAATTTTAATTTCACGGTGGGTAAGAACTATCAATGCATATAAATACGTGCTAATATCAGGTATTATTGTTGTTCCAGTAATTATTAGTATTCAATACCATTCTACACTGATTACTTACAACCATTTGTTAATTAAGAATCTGTTCTATGTGATGCATAAATAATTTTTTTAAATATGTAAATGCATAAACGAAAATGTCATAAATAATAAAAATTGTTTCAATAGCAAAATAAGCTTAATGATAAAAATTATAAAATATCAATTTATTCTTTGTCTAGCTAATTTATTTATCCACAGACAAAACATACGCCTAGTTCAATTCCTTGGCCAGCCTATATATTTTCTCTACACATGCTTCGCTGTAATTGTTACTAATTCCAGAAACAACCATTGCTAAATCGCTCACCAGCTTGCGAGGTAGCAACCTGGTACCAAATATGTTTTTGACATCTACGAGAAAATCAACACATTCGATAACATATGCGTAATCAGCATCCTGCCGATGTGCCTGTTCGATAAGATCAAAAATAGAAGGTAACTTTTCCCGCAAAGCACGTGTGTTCCCCAAAGAGACAACTATATAATTGAATAGCTTAACAACAGACTTGCGGAGATTGTCCACAAAATCCTCGTCGTCGCAACGGTCAAGCTGAACAACCTGGCCAAGTAAGACAATTGCCATATCAAGATACGGTTGAAATTTTGGGCCGACGATAACAGTAACATCAGCAAGATTTTCGATGGTGAATGGCTTGTGTTCAAGAGCAGTGGAGTCTGAAGCAATAGCCTCAACAAGTGCGCCGATGACCAAAGAAATGTACGGATCAAAACGGTCCTGTAAACAAGTGGCACAATCCACCGTGGCGTTGAGAGCAGCCTTCATAACAAATGAATCACGACTTGAGACGCCGGCAAGAATGGCAGGCAACAGCTGTGGCAAGTCGTCGCATATTCTAGGGGCGATAACAGAAACACCGATAAAAATTTCGCCGTGTGCCTTGTCTTCAGGCATGCGCAGAATAGCAGCAAAAAGCGCAACAATATCAGTGGACCTGCACACAACAGGCCTTTCAAGCACCAGAACAAAAATGGGCACGTAATTCGACAACAAGTCTTCGAGAACAAAAATGTTATCAGGTGTCACAGAAAAAGCGGCAACCTGGCCCACGGCAAAATCGTTGAACACAGGCAACAGTCTATCCACGTAGCAAAGAATGAGACCGCTAAAGGCAGACACAAGGGCGTTTCTGAGATTGTACTCAGAAAAGTCAATTGCCTCTAGTTTGTTGGCAAACAACAACATGATGCTCTGGTAAGCCGAACACAACACTTCTACAGACACAGAGGAAGAAGCAGAAGCGATGTGATGGAACAAAGAACTGTACATCCAAGCAGCACTCGCGGCTACCTGGTCACTGCTCCCGTAAATAATCATTCCAACACGCTCAACAATTGCTGGTATCTTGGACGCCAAGACGTCGAGGTCTCTCTCACAAATCTTGTCAAGACAAAAAAGAAACTCGTGAATATAATCATCGATGTCTGCAGGACGCGTATCTCCGTTATTTTGCCCTTGTTTGGCCACTGCATCTGTCCCGGCAGAGTCTGCCCCCTGTTCTGACGGCAGCAACCCGTCTACAAGTGTCACCAGAAAATCTAAAAAGGACAGATCAGCTCCGCCCTTGGAATAAATGCAAGCCAAAGCCATTGACCCGATTGCCCGCTCTTCAGGATTAGTGGACGCCATTCGCGCGCCGATAAACTCGCGTGCGACTGTGCTCTGAAACAACTTCAGCCCGATGGTTTCGCGCAATAGTCCCAAAATACGGCACGCCGCCTTGTGCTCGCTCATCTCCACGTCATCCAAATCCTCCTTCTGCAGCCGTCAAAGCATCTGGCCCAAAAGCACATCGGCGTGTTCCTCGATAAGCCAAACATAAGCATTTTTGTCCGCAAATACCTCCCAGAAATCAATTGCCTGCATTCTCAGCATCTCTTTGTCGCCTGCCAACACGCTGCCGTAGAACTGCGCAATGCGGGGCAATTCGTTTATAATCATATAATGCCTCAATCCCACGAGCTTGTTAAGTGTCTCCAGCGCAGACTCTGCCAATTCTCCGTCAAGCCTGGCAAATCCTCCCAGCTGGCCCAGAAACGCCCCTCTCGCCACCGTGTCTTGGAACACGTCCACAAAAATGTCCATTGTGTTCCAAACACACATCAAAACTTCTTTATGCAACTCGGTGTCTCCATACTCCACGTTCAAATACCGCACTGCTGATCTGTAAATACACCCGACATCTCTATCCGCGAAGACATAATTGGTCTCGTCGTAAAGCTGATTGCATACCACAGACAATGTTTTCAGCATAGCCGCCACATATTGGCCAGCCTCCAGCTGTTCCAGGATCCACTGGAAATGCGTGCGGTTTATTTCGATTTCAATTTCAATCCGCATCACAGACCCAAGGATCTGAGTCACATTTTCTAAAATAAACTTCTCCTCGATTCCTAGATTTTGTTTCAGCAACTCTACAAATACTGTTCTGTTCGCCTCGGGCACTTCGTCCCGCCACTTGGTCGAAAATCCGTTCTGAATCTGCTTGTTATTCGAGTGCAGTCCGTTCTTTAGTATTATCGATGCCATCATACGGAAGCTATATCCGACATTTTTGTCTATCATTATCTCAACCAGGATCTTCAAGAAGCACGGGTAGTTCATGTTCAGCAACATCTTCATTTTCCTCCTCTTATCACGTG